>APFE030210813.1:9112-21941 GCA_000404065.3 Pinus taeda
AAAATACAAAATCAGCGTATACAAGTTTTAAATAAATAAAGAAATAAAATTGTTTTCGTATAAGTGGCTGCCTTATGTTTATGTTTAATAAATTAAAAATTAAATTATAAAATTTGATAAGATTTTTTAAATATGATAACGATTAATCCACTAACCATCCTACTGAATAAGGTTGTTCAGTCTGGTCATGCTAGAGTCCAAAGTCAATATTTTCGGGTTAAAGGGTTATTGGTGTCCCATTTTAGGGGACTTCCAATAACCTATCATATTTAATTATGGTAAGGTGTTTTTCTTTCAAAATAACTCTTCCAATTGTCACCGTGTCTGTATGTGTAGTGTGGATTTGTGTGGTAACGTGTTTTTCTTTCAAAATAACTCTTCCAATTGTCATCGTGTCTGATTGTGTAAATAACTCTTCCAATTGTCATCGTGTCTGATTGTGTAGTGTAGATTTGTGTGTTAGAGGATTGAAAAAAATTATATTATTGGATCATATTGTTAATAAAAAACTGAAAAAACTATTTAAAACTACTTAATAATAATATAAGATGTTATATCAGATTTTGAATTTCATATCTTCTTTATTATCAGATATTACATAAAGTTTATGTAATTCGCACACACGAATATGATAACGGATGTGTTAGTTTTTTTTAAAGGAATGCTTTGACCATTGTAATGTTTTATTTTGCAATAATGTGTGATTTTGTGAGGGGAATAATATATTTTGCAATAATATGTGATTTTGTGAGGGGAATAATAGTTAATGTGGTATTTATTAGACATGATTTGATGGTTATATGTTTATAACTAATGCATATGTAGTGTTGTTAAAGGAAGCATGTTGTGATATTTTTTTTACATTTCATGAATGTACATGAATAGATGGTGAAGCATCACTAGTATATATTTATGAATTGATTTGATTAATACTTTATCTAATCATGATATCAAAGGTTGATGACAATAGTTGTGGGAAGAGGTTGTGACATAGGAAAAGATGGGTTATGTTTACAGTTATGCAGGTAAAGAATTAATGGTCCATGTAGATAAGTGTAAGTTGTAGGATGGTCCACTGATGGAACAATTAGGCCATAAAGACATAAATATTGAATATTTTTTAGTAAATGATATCATGATCATTGTAATAGATTTAGCTAGATATTTTGTATTTAAATGATATTTCCTTGTAATATTTTATGACAATGGTTAAGGGACGGACCCCCTTATAAGCCATTGAGTGAGGGGTGAACACCCTCATAAGCATTTAATAATAAAATTAAACGTTTGTCGGTTTTCACCCTACGAGGTTTTTGGAGGATAATGATGTTTAATAATGTGATTTTTTATTGTTCAGTTTAATGATGTTGATTCCTTGCATGATGTGGCGTTTATAATTTCAAATATATGATTAACTAATATAGTTAAGGAAATCATAAAAATGTTGCAAGGTTACACCAGAAATTTTATGTTAATATGCTACAATAGTGGTTGTTAGCGGTTATGTAACTTACTATTCTTTTACTAAAATTACTCTATGTAATGATGAAAATTCTACCTAATAGTTAATGAGAAATCTCGAGTAGTGATTTGGATAGTTACCCGTAAGTAAATTGTGTAAAAAATTTCTAACTCCATGCATTTTCATGCGAGGTTACTTAGCGATGTTACACACTTTTATTTAATAAATTATATAAAACTTTTAACAACAACCCATTAAATTATTATAAAACCGCTAAATGCTATTTAATATAAATTATATATTAATAATCTATTTTGAATTTTGAATTAATAATATTTAAAATCATTATTGAAATTTATTTCCATCTCACTTTTATTATAATATATTACAATTTTCGGTCAACCAACTCACTAATTATATTCCTTACCTAGCTGTTATAATCGATGACTACCGAGACTACGTTGGGTTACTTTTAAAATAATTAATATAATTAAGTGTATTATATATTACATGATTTTTTTATTTTTTATTTATATTTATTGTAAATATTATTTATATAAGGGAATGTGAGGAAGATGGTTACACTTCTGAGCAAATGTGTGGCACATTAATTTCAAGAAATTTTAACTTTTTTTATCTAATTGAGCTCTCAGAAGTAATAATAAGCCAATTGTAATTTGAATTGGAGTAAAAACATTAACTCGAATGGAGAATAATGTTGTTGGTCCTAATGATATTTTTTGAAAAAAAATTGTGTCCTTTTGTCAATTTTCAATTTAAATGAGAACGCCTTATCCTTCTAAAATTCTAACACATCTTAAGAGGTAAGTGCTGTCCCTCTCCTCTCGCTCTCTCTTGATATATATTATATAGTATATAAATATATATATACTATAATATTAATATATATATACTACTATATAATTATCAATATTTACGAATTTATTTTTATGTAAATTTATATTTTTTATTATTTTTCGAATTTGGAAAAGTAATATTTCAATTGCATTTTACAAACACATGTGTTCACGTAAAAAAGAAAAATCAACTAATTAAAAAACCAAGAGTACCCTTTTCGGGAGGACTTGTAAACGAAGATAATGGTATTTTTTTGAAATGTATTCATTTTGTATATTTTATGTTATTGATTTTTTATTCAGCCCCTTTAAAACTATCCAAAAAAATTCAAGAATTATGTTTAAAAGAAATTAGATGAAAAATGTCATATGAATTCAAAAATTTCAAACTCATATGCCATTGCATTCATGAATCCAACATGATCAACTTCGCCACTAAAAGACATTTTTTCTCCTTACGTCAGCGAACGTACAAAATGGTGTTGCAGAGAAATATCCTGAAGGGGTGTTAAAACTGTGTTTTTTAGGACATTAACAGATCGATCAAGTGCTTAGAATGCTTAATTGAGCAGCTGAAATAAAATTTCAAATAACTCGATCGAGGGTTTAAGAAACCCTCCATCAATCCATTAGTGTGGTTAATCAGGGGCTCGATCGAGCTATGAGCTTGATCAAGTTATTGATCTTGTAGCTCAATTAGACCATTCAATACTTAACCACCCATCAACCACTCACTATCTATATTAATGCCATTGATGGAAAAGCTATGGACCTAAGAGCTCGATCAATTTCTTGCTACCACCTCAAAAAAATAAAGCAAAACTAATCTAAATGTGCATGCATAAAAAAATAAAAACAAACATTCATTCATAGAAAAATAACATAACATGGAAATTACACAAGAAATCACAAAAAAATGGGAAATTAGATATTTTTATCTTGAAAAGGAGATAAAGTGCCAAGCATAGAGGAAGTGCGATAAAAAGCTAAAGAAATAATGAGAAAAATATGGCAGGAATTGAGAGAACAACAAGATTATGTAAATCAACAAATTCATGCAAATATAGGTAGTTCAAGTTGTCTCACTTCTCATATTATGTGCTCCATACTGTATGCATTAGTAAATATGATTCAAAACAAGAAAAAAAAAAGGAACATGAAACAATAGTACTAAAATAAAATAAGCATTCAGAGTAATCCCTTGTAGTTAAAAATTAAGATGTAACAACAACTAAAGAAAAATCATTTGGTGTGATTAGTGATTCATTGGAATTTTCTAAAACCACTTGTATTCATCCAAATTATGAACCACCTTCAAATTGTAATGGTTTAGGATAACCCACAAAAACTGAGAATGTGATTTAACCAAAGAAACTCGTTACAATTTTTCATATGTTATTTACATGAATTATGATTCATGGCAATATTTACAAGAGGAATTAGCGAAAAATATTGTCACATGGGTGATCCAAATCCTATAAACATTAGTTTGATTGAATATTGATATACTTGTAGGAGTTAAAATAGATAAAATGTCTCAATATCTAAAAGGAGCAAGAGCATCCCTCCTTCCATTGTGCATGTTCAAAAGACATTCTTTTTCATAATGAGACGCAACAACATGGTTAACGATTATTAACCATGGTTGAGCACAATTGATCGTTGAATTTGGTTGCGTATTATTGACCAAGGTTGACAATAATTGAAATTATAATCCTAAGTGAATAATAATCCCAATGGATTATGAAACCATGGGAATAACGCTAAACCCAAGGGGTTGATATTATAAATTGAAGGTATATAAAACCTAATATAAAAATTATAAACCTTGAAAAAAATAGTTAATCATGCTTAATTTTCATATTAATACAAGGTTTGTCATGATGTAACGTGCAACCATGGTTGACCATGCTTTACCATGATTTACTTTCATATTGAGACAACCTTTGTCACAATGTGACGTAGGATCATGATCAACCATGGTTAATTTTCATATTGAGACAATCTTTGTCATAATGCAATGTTGCACCATCGTTGAACATGATTGACCATGGCTTACCACAATTGAATTTATAAAACATGGTTGACCATGGTAGACCATGGTAAACCATTATCAATATTATAAACCCAAGAAATTAATACTAAAAACCCAAGGGATCATTACCCAAAAGGAAAGATATTCAACCCAAAGCAAAAATAATAAACCCACTGAAATAATATAAAGGCCATGTATTTAAACGTGAAGAAAATTATTATAGATCGTCCAATAAACCTGCATGTCCATGTTTGGCCATGGTTGATTTTCATTTTGATACAGACTTTGTCACAATGCAACATTGAACCATCCCTAACTATGGTTGAACCATGACATTAACAAATGGAGGGATTAATACCATAAACCGAAGGGAAAAAAAACCAGAGGATCAATACTAAAACCCCAAGGAATTATGAACCCAAGGTATATAAACCCAAGGATAAATATTACAAACCCTTGTACAAACATAGTTGACAATGGTTTTGACCATGGTTGACCTTTCAACACCGCAACTATAAACCAAGCTAGCTCTGAATAACCATCGTGATAAAAAATGTGTTTCCGTAGATAATTTCATATTGGAACAATCTTCATCAGAAATCCACACTCAGCCATTCTCCATCATGATTCACCATCGTTGACCAAGGTTGACTATCAAAATGTATGACCATGATCAAGACCGACTCAACATGTTTTTTTTTTCTATAATAGTCACAAACCCATGTCATCAACATTTAAAATCCAAACCATATAAAGCATAAGATAAATATCGTAAATCTCCGAACAAACATAAAGCCCAAATATTAGTACTATAAACCTAACTATAAATTAACAAAAGCATCAATAAACTGAAGGAAATGATACTAAAAAACCAATCAATTACAAACATAATCGAACAACATTAAATTGAAGGATTGTAATTAAAAGAAGGGAACATAATTGGAATAATTGAACTATTTGTATTGCTACACAACATAATGTCACAAGATGGAAGAATACAATCACATCTGAATTGCAAACATTGCAATGTAAGAAAAACAACACCATAGAAAATTTGATGGACATTCATATACAATTTTTTACATAATAACACAAATGTCAAATAATCGACTTAAATGATATTGAAATTGAAAAAAGGAGAATTTAAATTAAGAGATATTTGCTTATGTATTAACATCAAATAATTATACCATGAAAATAAACTTTAAATACTACATCAAAAGGAATTCATTAAATAGCCTATTCCAAAAAAAAGCCACATCGATGACAAAAGAAACACCAATTCAAATCAACAACATAATGATCATGACCCTTGACGCTTTCCAACCAGTCTCTTCTAGCTTTTCTTCCTGATTCTCTCTGGTGCACATGCAACAAGTATTTAACTTTTTATTTCATTTCATCCAAGCTGTTGACATTTTCATCAATAAAACCGAGATAAAGCCCAAGTTTTCTATCAAACATTTTCCGAATATACACAAGAAAATATATTGCTTTAGCAATAGCACAAACCGCTGAAGTGCAATACAACACATCATTATTTTCCATATTTTCATTTCAATGGGAAAATGAGAAAAATAAAATTAATACAAACACACACACACACACACATATATAACTAGAAAATAAAATATCAAATAAATTTAATTATTTAATATGATTGAAAATAAGGAAAAAAATGAAAAAAATGCTACAATTTAACGAATTAAACAACAACACCACAAAGATAGGGATATGATGATTGTTAAAAATCAATGTTTGAATTAATAAAAAACATTCACTGGTCAGCTCTACGAAAGAGAGTTTGAAGCAGGAGAGTTTGGATCAGCAAAATGCTCTACATTGTCCATGTACATCATGCATTAAATAGCACACACGGTTTTAGGGAAGTTAGAACCATACCCTAAGAAATAGAAACTAATTCCTATCCCGAGGTACCATGAACCAATTCACTATTCTAAGATATTCTCTGCTATCTCTAACGCTCCCCTTTAATGGAGAAGGGGTTCACAAATATGCCTAACATCTCCCTAAACATTTCAAACTTAATTTTTCCAAGAGGCTTAGTGAAAATTTCTGCAACATTACCACATGTATTACAATATACAAGATGGATTTGTTTTGATTGCACTTTCTCCTTGACAAAGTGGAATTGTGTATCAATGTGTTTAGTGTTCTTGTGAAACATCGGATTATTAGCAAGTTTGATTGAACTATGATTGTTGCATCTGATTGTTGTTGCATCTTTCTATTCTTCCCCAACATCTTGGAGGATTCTCCACAACCAAAATACCTTACATGTTGTTGCATACATAGCTTGATACTCTGCTTTCGCTGAAGATAAGGAAATTGTGTTATGTTTCTTACTGCTCCATGTAATCACCTCAGATCCAATGTTGAATGCAAAGACCATTATGGATCTGTGATGGTCTACATTTTCAGCCCAGTCCAAATCTGTAAATCCTGTCAATCTAACATCAGAGGAATCAATATAAATAATACCACAGTCTATAGTACCTTGTAGATACCTCAAAACACATTTCGTTGCATTCCAATGACTCTCAAGTGGCTTGGACATCTATTGACTTAGCACACTGACTGCATAAGCCAAATCTTTTCTAGTAATGGTCAAGTAGATTAGGCTCCCAACCAGCTGTATATAAAGTGTCGCATATGGCTCTTTAGAGCCATCCTCACTCTGAAGTTTAATGTTCTACTGTATTGGTACTGCTACAGCCTTACACTAATCCATTATGAATCTTTCTAGTAGACCTTTGACATACTTACCCTGGGACAGAAAAGTTTTCCCTGAATCTCTCCAGATCTCAAGACCTAAACAATATCTTATTTCACCAAGGTCTTTCATTTCGAACATCTGTGACATTTGTTGCTTGATTTCTTTGATTACAGCAATAACATCACCTGTAATAATTAAATCATCTACAGACAAATAAATCAACACTTTGTGCCCCTGATCATCTTTCATGATATATAGATTAGGGTCGTTTTTACTTCTATTGTAGCCAAGTTGTAGAAAAAATGAATCAATCTTTTCATACTAGGACCTGGGTGCTTGCTTTAGTCCATATAGAGCTTTCTTTAATCTACAAACTAAATGTTCTTTCCCTTTTTTGAAAAACCCCTTAGGTTGCTCTAAATAAACCTCCTCTTTCAATTATCCATTTAAAAATGTAGACTCTACATCTAGTCGGTGAATCATCCAATGTTTCTTAGTAGCTAAAGAAATCAACATTCTGATGGTATTTAGTTTAGCTACAGGGACAAAGGTTTCTTCATATTCAATGCCTTCTTTTTGTGAATACCCCTCTTCTACCAATCTAACTTTTAGTTTATCTATGGTTCCATCTGCATTAAACATTGGTTTATACAACCATTTGCAACCTATGGTTTGTTTCCCTTTAGGAAGTTCAACTAGCTCCCAAGTGTTGTTCATGTATATGTGTTCATATTCCTATTCCATAGTTGTTTTCCATTCACTACATTCATTTTCTTCCTTATAACTAGAAGGTTCAACTAGATTCATCATACAAGTTATGAAAGCATTTTCCATGTATCTAGCAGGAAATTGAGTCTGCCTACCTAATCTTCTAAGCGTTGGTGTAGCTTCTCACCCATTTTGAGTTTCCTTTTTTGGACTCGGCTTGATTGTTGCATCTAAATTCTCTTATTCTGCCTTTCTCTACTGATCCTGATTGTTTCCTATTTCTTCACTTTCTTCCACCAAGAAAAAAATATCCCATTCCTCATTGCGCTTATCAAATTCTTTATGATCCTGCTCATGGAATATGACATCTCTACTAATGAAAATCTTGTGAGTAGAGGGATTAAATAATCTATAAGCTTTATATTGTGAACAATACCCTATAAAGGTACATATGATGGCTTTTGAATCTAGTTTTCTTTTGTCTACCTTTCGAATATGGGCAAATTATTTTGAACCAAATGCTGTTAAATGTTTTACTATAGGATTAAGTCCATATAATGCTTCATAAGAAGTTTTAAACTCAAGACTCTTTGTAGGACTCCTATTTTTCAAATAAACTGCAATATTCAATGCTTTAGCCCAAAAACCATTCGAAAGATCCTTACCTTTCAACATGCTCCTAGCACATTCCACCAATGTTATGTTCTTTCTTTCCATTACTCCATTCTATTGAGTATGGGGTATTGTGAATTGCTATAATATCCCATGGTCTTTACAATAATTTATAAGTTCATCCTTCCTGTATTCTCCCCCTTGATCGAAGTGTAGAGTTTTTATATGCTTGCCTGTTTGCTTTTCAATCATGTTTATGAACTGCTTAAAGTATTCAAATGTGTGACTTTTCTTACTCAAAAAATATACCCAAGAAAACTTTGTGTAGTCATCAATAAACAGTAAAAAATATAGTGCACCTCCTAATGACTATGTTTGCATGGGTCCACAAAAATTTGTATGCACTAATTCAGGTATGCCTCTCTGTTTCTTCTCTACTTGACCAGGGAATTCATCTCTACAAATCTTTCCTAATGTACAGGCATCAAAATCATTATGCACTTGTTTTAAGATAGGAAGATCTCTTAACATTTTATTTTCTGAAGTAACAACAAATCATTGTATTTGATATGACCAAATCTCTAATGCCACAACTCTTTTGCAGTCAAACTCGTTGTTTTCAAAGCTCGAATTGGTGCTGGTCTTACATCCAATTTATACAGACCTCCTGTTCGAATTCCTGTAGCAATAGTCTTCATTCCATCTGATAGATCTTTAATATAACTGTTATATTTTAAAAATTCCACTTTAAGATCTTGATTTGTAATCATGGATACAAAAATCAAGTTCTTTGTTACACTGGGCACATACATGACATTATGAATTTGTCTTATAGTATCATTAGGTAAAATGATAGAAACTTTTCCACACCCTTTGATCTGATGACTTCTATCATCACCTAGGTAGATTTGTGCTCCATCGTTGATTTCTTTAAAATCTTTGAACCATTGCTTGTTCCCCGTCATATGTGTTGATGCTCCCAAATCTACATACCATATGTCTACATCAACACTCTTATCAAAGTCTGCCATGAACAATTTGAAGTTCTGCTCATGATTATCAGTTGCGAGATGACCTGCATGTCATTTCTGCTTCTGTTGTTGTTCATGATATTTCTTCTTCCTGCACTCCCTAGTGATATAACTAAATTTTTCGTAATAAAAACATTTAGTTTAAGAGCTGTTTCTATTTGGATGCATACCTTGAGTCTGATTTGGTCTTTTTTGTGAGTTTCCTCCATTTTGTTGTTGTGGATTTCCTTTTCCTTTGAAGAAGTTATTTTTCACAATCAACGCAAGATCTACACTCTGGGGCTTCAGAGTCAATCTTATTTCTTCTTCTTGCATTAAAATTCTTGTCAATTCTTCAAACTTTGGGATTTTCTCTCTCACATTTATCCCCATGATAAACATTTTGTAGTCAACGGTCACACCATTCATGGTGATTGTTACTAGATCTGTATCTGCAAGTATTTCACCAATGTCTACCAATTTGTTCTTCAGATCTTTGATCCTCGCTGTCAAGGCAACAATTGTTTCATTCTCCTCCATTTTGAGGGATAAAATTGTGCTCTTGAGGAACAAAAGATGTTTTGTATTCCTGATCTCATCCAAATCCTTCAATATTCCCCATATTGCGCTTGCGCTTTTACATTCTCTGATATGTGATATTATGTAGTCTTTCACTGACATCTTCAACAAAATCCTTGCTTTACCTTCTCGCTTCTCCCAATCTGGGATCGATGATAATCTAGTTGTTAGTTTGTACTCATCCCCATTTGTAATCATCCAAGCACTCTACACTTCTAGCATAGTCCTCATCTCGAGTTTCCAATTCGCATAATTGGAGCCATCAAGCTTGTTATGCTCATTCAAGTGTGCTTCAATCATTGGATTATTCATCTTGGCGATTAAAAAAAATTGATAGGTAAAAAAAGATATATATGTTAGATCTAACCCAGATCTATGTCAAAGACAAAAATCACTGATCTCTATGAGTCCAATTTCTGGTATTTTCAACAGCCTCTAGCACTGGCTAATCAATTGCAATCTATGTGCCCTCTCGATGCGGCCTCCAGGCAAATCTCCACCACATTGTGCACTCTCCACAACAATCCTTTGAGGAACCACGTTTATTGTCATCGCAGCCTTCTCTTGACAGAACTTGGCAACCTTCTCTCGGTAGACCTTGGCCTCCACGCAGCCTCCTCTCGGCAACCACTGCCAAGACACAACCCCCCTTTTTTTTGTTTGCATGGTCGATGCGATTAGCCAACACAGATTCACGATGGTCGACGCGATTATCCAACACGGATTCGTGACGGTCGTCCAAGATAAAATCACGCAAAGTTTCACAGTGGGATTGGCATGATTTTTTCCCCAAACCATGCGACGATTTTGCCTTAGGTGCGCCGAGAAAATCCTTCACTCAACGAATAGGTTTCTCAACCCTATCGCTCTGATACAATGTTAAAACGCGATGTTTGAATTAATTAAAAAACATCCACTGGTCAGTTCTATGAAAGACAGTTTGAACTAGGAGAGTCTAGTTGTACAGACACTCTATGTTGTCCATGTACATCACACATTGAATTTCACACATAGTTTTAGGGAAGTTAGAACCATAACCTAAGAAATAGAAACTAATTCCTATCGTGAGGTACCATGAACTAATTCACTATTCTAGGATATTCTCCATTATCCCTTACAATAATGAAGATAAAGAAGGATCATACAAGTTTTAGGTTTAAATGAAAAGGTCCATGCTCAAAACCATCAGTCAATGAAATGTTTGAGTAAAATTGTTTTAATTTTTTTTTTTTTTTTTTTTTGGATAAGTACACTACTTTGAGATAGGTGTTAGACTCTCATAGTGAGCGTTCAAGATGCTAATTATTGAAAAGTTTTTAATTGTCTTTTCACTTCTAGAGAAGCCTTTAGCTTTGAATATTGGAAATAGAATGGTGATAAGGCTGGGAAAATATGTCATTATCAGTGCAATCAAAATATTTTTATATTTGAACATATATCTAGGCCCTTCTATGAAAGTTATTAATCAATGGTCAAAGCTACCAATGAGTAGTCACACGAATGGATCTCTATTAATGACTTATTTATGACCAAAGAACATCTCCACAACAAGTTTTCATTAGCTAATTATGGAGAGCTCATATCAAATTCTCTCATCGGAACAACTTGTAATTTGGAGTTAGAATGGAGCAGAAGGAATTTATACAAGTGGGGCCATGGATATAGAATGGTGATTGGGAAAGATTTTTAAATTTCAAACTTGGAACTAAATGTTCAAACCAAGAAAATAGATTCAAGAATATGTCTACTATGTATGCACCCTTTTCTCCATTGTACTTATTATGTTTAGGTTTCGTTGAAGCTCGTTCATTTTTTATCTCCATTGTAATTAATATGTTGAGGTTTGGCGGAAAATTATTCGTTATGAACATGATCTATGATACAATATAAACGGAAAAAGTGGTTTGTAGATAGAAATATGAAGAAATGGAGGTGTTTTTGTTTTCTTGTATTATTGGAATTTGGATGGTTAGAAATGTATCATGTTTAAGGCCATTTTTCATCTTTTCTTTTAAATTGTTTGTTAACTATAGATTTTAATGATTTGTTGTTTGTCAGAAGATATACTAAAATCTCCAAAGGTGATGAAATATAAATTTTAATGGTATGTTTTGTGTCGGATGCTGTACTAAAATCTTGAAAGTTGAGGAAACATGTGATCCTAAATAAAATTAAAATTGTGATTGTAAATAAATTTAAGCAAGCCATGGGACTACTTTGATAATGCTTGTAGACATACTAAAAGCTCCACGGTTAATGAAAGTTGTACTCCTAAATAAAACTAGACCATGGGCCTATTTTGATAATGCTTGTAGGGATTAAAATAATGCTTGTAGGGATTAAATCTGATGGTTAGTTTGGGTTTTTATTTTTATAAAAAAAAATTATTTCTTTTAAACTCAAAACTAAGTGTGAAATAGGCACAATAACCTAAGCAGGTTAACTACTATATTATATTTACTCAAATACTCACTCTGGTTAACACTTGTTTATCATGTAACACTTAAGCGAAAAATGACTCATTACTGCCTATCAATTAAATGAATTACTTATTTAATGTCATCAACAATTCCCTTTATCATCTAACTAAGTTATCAAACAAATTAAAATAATAATTCTAATTCATTGATTTCTGACATCTTTATAGACCATGGAATTTAGAAATAGATCAATTTTACAATGTAAGTTAGTCCAAAATAAATATCATTATAATAAAAAAATTTGAAAATCATATTATATTGACTAAAACATTTGTCTTGAGCCACTTTTAATTTTAATTCCAAAATTTTTAATAAATTGTGATAATAAAATTATAGATTTATTATTAAA
>APFE030210817.1:0-18963 GCA_000404065.3 Pinus taeda
AATTCAGCCTCTTCGAGGGGGCAACCTCCTTTACATTACATAAATGAACAATTCTTGGATGATACAAATGAAAAAACCTCCCTTCTATATATAGGAGTCTAAGGAGTCACAATATAACCCAGCCGACCTAACAATAATAATATAAAGCCACAAAAATAACAATAGAGGGATTCTATGGGGCACAGTAATAACAATATGGGGACAATAGGGGGACAACAATATTAATTAATAAAGGATACAACTACAATAGTAATGGGGGAATCACTAGTATTATAGGGACCTAACATTTTTCTATCTTCATTTCTAGTTTTTAAAGCTTCTGTTTTGTTTAACCTGAGTTGCGTGCCTTTCCTTTTCAACTTTGAGCACTGCTGAAGCATCGATGATTGTCCAAAGGTATTTGCAGATGGTTGCTGCTAGCTTTAAATGGGCTCTAAATGTTAATGAAGATAATCAAGCCAAAGAACACCTGGTTCCATGAATTTCAAGGTGGATCAGAGACTTGTTGAGTCGATTGAAGGCTTTATGATTGTGTTGGTTATGCAATATGTGCCTAACACATGTAAAGGATGGAGTTAGATTGGAATAACGACATTGCTTGAGGAAGGATAAATCCATTTCTCTCCTTTGTATTTTGACCCTCTTTTTTTCGAGGTCACGAACCTCTTTCCAAGTTTCCCCTCCGTGCAGGGTAACAATAGTAGTTTGGAGATTTTCGTGGTGCAATATTGAGATTAAGAGATCATAAATTCCACAGTCTTCATTTTTAAATCTAGTTTCGAGTCTAGAACAAGACTCATCTTCAGGACTGAATCTACAAAGAAGAGAAAAGATGGAGGTTATAAATATGAGATGTAATGCACCATAGAAATCCCTAATTTTTAGAATTGTTTTGACAAATAATTTTTAGAATGTTAAAGGGGTCTTAAGCCAAATATTAAGATTTAGATTAAGTCAAAATTTAGATAAAAGAAGGAATTGAATCGATTTAATAATATTAAAACTAATTTTTAGAATGTTAAAGGTACTTGAGTCGAATATTAAGATTTAGATTAAGTGATAAAAGAAGGAATTGATTTGATTTAATAATATTAAAATTAATTTTAAAATGCTAAAGGGAATTCGACTAATATTAAATATAGATTAAGTCAAAATTAATAGAAAAAATATAAAAATTAATTTAATTTATGAAGTTAATTAATTAGATTAAAATTAAAAAATAGGAACTAAAATAGTTATTAGTCTTAGTCAATATCTAGAATTAGGTCAAACCAATATTTAGATTAAAAATAATAAGAATGAAATTAAGTTTAATGAGTATAAAAGTGAATTTTTTTGTATTAATATAAGAGAAATTAATAATTAAGGATGGTTCAAAATTTAAGTAGGTCAAAGATCAATTAACAAATAATTAAATAATTTTAACAAATAATAAATAAATTAAATCTCTTGGAATAATAGTAAAATTAAAAATAAAAAGGCCATAGACTAAGAATAAAATATTCAAAGTGGAATAATTAATTAAAAATTAAACTAAGTTAATTATTAAGTTTATGAGTAAAAACAATGCTAAAGACTTAAAATGAATAATAATTGTTGAATTGAGGCTTCTGTGATCCATACCAAGTTTTTTGAGAAGAGTTTTTGGCG
Source organism: Pinus taeda (assembly GCA_000404065.3). Taxonomy (NCBI): domain Eukaryota; kingdom Viridiplantae; phylum Streptophyta; class Pinopsida; order Pinales; family Pinaceae; genus Pinus; species Pinus taeda. The sequence continues at coordinate 1,651 of APFE030210817.1, forward strand.
CAAATCACATTAGAATACATTTGTCGACGTGTTTCGAACCAATGAGTATGTTTCATCGTCATGACAAGTTCGATGAAACACACTCGTTGGTTCAAAACGTGTCGACAAATGTATTCTAATGAATAATAATGTTAAATTAATAAAAATTGAATAATAAAATGAATAAAATAGTTAAAAATAATGAATTGAATAAAAATGATTAAATTAAAAGTTTATTATAATTGTTATATAAGTAAAAACGAAGGTTGAAAAAATAAATATTCGAAACCATAAAATTTATAAAAAAGTAAATAATATTAAGAAAGAGTAAAGGAATGGATAAATAAAATCAATTATAAAAGTACAAAGAATAAGATAAATCAAAAGGAATGTCCTAAAAAAGAAAAGAATCACGAAGATAAGGCAAGGATCCAACACTTGCTAATACTCCAATCATTGTCTCGATTCAGATTGACATACCTCCTTTCAATTTCCAAGGCCTCCCTAAATTTATGGTGACAAAAATGATCAATTCTTGCAATGACCTTAGCTTCTTCAATGCAGATATGATGCTTTGACTTCTCCGTGTGTTTTGCTAAAGTAGAGGATTGAGACCTTCCATGTTTGATACCAGTTATGTGATCATGAATCCTTTGATTAATCGAGCAACCAATTTCTCCAATATAGGGAGTTCCATAAGAGAAAGTGATGACATAAACACCTTTCCCATATTTGGGTCGCATAGGATCCTTTACTTATCTTAGGGAGATCCGGATGGTGATTAGCGGCCTAAATGTCGAAGGAACCGTATGTTTCTTTAGGATATTGACAATCGTGTTTGTGGTTCCTTGGATAAACAAACGATGAACCACCGAAAACCAATCCTTATGATCTTTCATGATCTTGGGACCTTTTTTTAGCCTCAGGGAAGGCTCTAAAATGTTGTCGTCTACTATAACCATTCTTATTAAACACATTAAAGAGATGGAGCTTTTCATCATTGAGGTGGTTTTTATCAGAAACTCGTAACACCCAAGTGGCTAAGGTGTTGAGAACGCCTAGCTTTTGAGCAGGGAAATGATGCAAATTAGTATGAAGATATTTTTCAGTGTGAGTTTTCTTTCTGAAAACCTGGTGGGAGAAAGAACCATCATCTCTTTTCAAAATAATAATGTCGAGAAAAGGAAGGTTGCCATCAACTTCACATTGCATAGTATATTTGATTGAACTAGACCGATTGTTGAGATGCTGGAAAAAGAGCTCCAACTTGTCCCAACAATGAGACCAGATGACGCAAGTGTCATCCACAAACCCTTTCCAATGTTTCGGTTGGAATAGAGCAGAGGAAAAGGCCCTAAATTCAAAGTCTTCCATGAACAAATTGGCCACTACTGGGGAAAGGCGGGAATGTAACAACTTTGGTGAAAAGTCCATGTAATAAATGTTAAAAATAATAACCACGATGATTGGGACACTTATTCGAAGTTGAATGTTGGGCGAGACATCCTAGGAGGTGTTCATTTGGGTGTTTATGGCTAAGGAAATTGGAAAAGGCAATGGCTAAGGCATTAAATGGTATTTTTGGCACATTTATTTATGAAAATAATGGAAATAAGTAGAAAGTGGAGGTGAAAGGTCACTGATTGCATGGGAGGATGAAAATGAAGGAAAATAATGGAAAATGAAGAAAATAGAGGCCTCATCCATAAAAAGGGTTCTGAGGATCAGTTGGGAACCTTTTGTTAGTTCAGTGTTGGAGCTCTCTCATTTTTTTTTCTCTCTCTCTCATACTCTTGGATACTTAGAGTTTTCTTGGAGCACTCTTGGAGGGTGTGGCATACTTGGATTCTTAGAGAAAGAAGGTAAAGGAAGAGCAGTAAAGTGCAAGAAGGCATCGACATCAGTAGCCACATCATACTTTCTTGCAGGGACCATGTTGCATGTATGACCTCTTGACTAGTTTGGACATGTATGGCATATGCATGTTGATTCTTGGTCATGATCTATCATTGGCATGAAGGATTGTTTGGATTGATAGTGGACTACCTATCGTTTCCATTTCCTGGATAGCCATGGTGATTGTGGGTTTATTTTCATTGTTTTGTTTTTGTTGGTTCTCATGTTTCCTTAGCATGGGTTGAGTTATTAGTTCCTAGAGCCTTGGTTGGACAAATTCAAATTCTCTAGAGCCCTATAACAACTTGGGTTGAGTTACTAGTCTTGGAGCCTTGGTTGGACAAAGGCTTTGGAGGCCTTTGTGGGTTAAGTTACTAGTCTTGGAGCCTTGGTTGGACAAAGGCTTTGGAGGCCTTTGTGGGTTAAGTTACTAGTCTTGGAGCCTTGGTTGGACAAAGGCTTTGGAGGCCTTTGTGGGTTAAGTTACTAGTCTTGGAGCCTTGGTTGGAGAAATGCTCTGAAGCTTGATGATAGATGTTGTTTGAGTTACTAGTCTTGGAGCCTTGGTTGCAAAAAACACTCTGGATCCCTAGATGGCTAGGAAGGAGACCAATCTGATGATGGTTTTGGTGATGTCTGACCATGAGGTGGAATCATTGTTTGATGGGTTGAGGTGGATGGCCTCTGGAAGCCTTAGATGAGTTTTGATTGATGTGTTCTATGAGATCCCACATTCATGCTTGGAATATGGCACGAGGATTAATGGATGAAGAGAGATTTGGCTTAGCCATTGTACGGTCGGGTGGAACATGGCAGTCCCATCTCTAGTTAGTTCATTGCATTATTTAATGAGAAATTCATTCCATGGATTTTCATGTGTAAATGTACTGGTGTATATATGGGTTTTGATGGCTGATATTTTTATTGTAATTATGTTCTGATTATGTTGGTTATATGTTCATTTTATGGTAGCATGTTCTTACTTATTTTTGAATGAGTATTGTATCTATGAACTAATAAGTGCTAAGGTAACAAATGAAATGAGGAAACAATGGTTCATGGCGGTTCTCAAAGAAATAAGAGATCCCTACACTTAACTCTATGGTTTACAATTGTAGGTTACATGTCGATGATATGTTTGATCAAATTCCTGTCATGGCTAAAATGGGTCTGGTTAAGGCCTTGATCAACTATTTACTTTTGCATAATTGTTTCCTCGCACTTTAATTAATTATGATCTTTCATTCCATTCTGGGTAGTGGCCTGGGCTCTAGATCTGAAAAAGTGGCTCAAATCTGAGATTCAGTGGCACAAAAATGACAAGTTTAGACCACAGTTGCAGGCAGGCAGGCCTATGAGAGCGGCTTTAGGTCTTTGATCACTCCCTTGCCCATAGCATGAGAGCGAATGAGCCTTAAATTGTCTAGAACAATAGTGGGACCCAAGGATGTGTAGCCAGAGTGGCTGACTTGTCTCCTGAGGGTTTTGTTGATGGTGTTGGATGGCTACATGTGATGTTCCATTGATTCCACTTCCTTAAGTTTACCTAGGAGGGCGAATCTGATCATAGTAGCCTCTCATCTCATGTTTACCCCGATTGGAATGGTTACTTGGGTGGATGTGGGAGGAGGGTGCTATAGAGTGGTATCAAAGCATGATTCACCCCTCGAACTAGATGGGCTTCGTGTTGGTCATGCATGCATGTCAGTTGCATGTGTATCTCTTACACTTATATACTTGTTACATTTGCTTGATGATGGATCGGGGTTGTAGTATGGTTACATTGGAGAATTTTCTATTGATTTCATGAAATTTATTTGAAAGGAGTATCTGATTGACTGTGTATGGATTACATGTCGCTTACATGTTGATTTCATGGTACCTACTTACATCTTTGTATGTTGGGTTACATTTTCAATATTTTGATTACATGCATGAGTCCTTTATGTTGATTACAAGAATTGATCAAGTTTGTTCGACTGCATGCAATTATGCATATTTGTAGTCGGTTTGGAATTTCTTATGCATATTGTTGGTTGCATGTGGCAATGTGTACAATGGAATAATGGTTGTTGTCATGCATGAGGTCATGCATTGTTGATATGGCCTTACATTGATGATTGGACCTTAGTTAGAGTAATGTTTATGAGTTGAAACATTTATTTGTGTATGTCTATATGATGTTATGGTTATGTTATACATGTATCACGCTAATTTGGTGATCTTGCAGGCAAGGTATCCTCCCTAAGTTATGCTAAGGTATGTTGGTTTATTGCGATTTGGTTTATCTGACATATTATGCCTTGTAGGAAGAAATATCAAATGGTTAGCAAGATGGTTGACTACAAAGATTCTCCCTATGAATCCGAAGAGAATTATGGTGTTGGGAACTCTTCCGACTTGGCAGTGACACTGAGAAGTTTAAAGGAAGAGATCAGGAGTTGTAAGGAAGATAATGACATAATCATGGAGTCACAATAAAAGTTAGCAGAGGTAAATGCATTCATACTTTAGAGCTTGTCGGAATTTTAGCGACAAGGACCCCTACGGATCACTCATGAGTAGGAAGACAAAACTAGTGGGGCATATGGCAACAGGTCTTGTAGTAGACATGGGTCTGATCGTTCTGACACCATCTGGGATTGCAAATTGTTGGACACTCCAAACAGGAGAAGGGATAGCCACATGTATGATTCTAGTTTCTATTCAGATAGGCACTATGATTGTCATCTGTATCATCCTTACAGGAGGAGTGATAAGGGGTATTTTCTAGATGCATTTAAGAAAGAAAAGGCACCTACTTTTGATGGGGAAATGAAAAAATCACGAGATATATAGGCATGGTTTCTTGGCATGAGTAAGTTCTTCAGGTTGCATGAATACTCAGAGAACATGCTATAGTAGCTACCTTCAGCCTCAAAGGTAGAGCGAACATTTGGTGGGAAGATGTGAAGAATGTCAGGTGTATTCATGAGGAAGATTTGCCTTGGAGCGAGTTTGAGCAGATATTTAAGAATAAGTACTTGTTAGAAAGGTACTTTGATGATAGGGAAAAATAATTTTATGAACTAATGATGGGTTCCGTGAGAGATGATGAGTACACTAGAAAATTATTGGAGTTACTGAGGTATGTGCCTTACCTTACTGAGGAAAAGGCCAAGATTCAGAGGTTCATTAGTGGATTACTTGTTGCATTCAAAGAGAGGATTGAGTTCTATGAGCCTAGATCATTGGAGGAGACCATTCGAAAGCTAAGACATTTCTATCAATAATCAAATCGTAGAAATGAGACTAAGTGAGACCTGGGAGGTGATCTAAAGAAAAAAGCCAAATGGGATAAAAAGTGAGAAAGGCCACATAGTACAGGTAATAAGGAGCCGGCTTTGGAACCAACACAAAGGTAGAAGTGATGACTTTGTGGGGACTTCTATGGTTCACTAAATTTCTGGACATACAAAACATACATGTTTTGGGTGACTCCAAGACTGTCATTGATTATGTTCGTTAATATGCTAATATGAAAAAATCCTCCCTACAAGGTTGGTTACAGCAGATCAAGAAAATTTGGTGTTCCCTCAATCACCCCACAATACACCACATAAGCAGGAACCTAAATTCTAAGGGAGACATATTATCAAAACTTGGTTTGAATGCAGAGCTTGATGGATTTCATGTGATTATCAAAATTTAGGACATATGGCACGAAGCCGGGGTATTTCCAATTCCTGGATAATACTTGGGTTAATCCTTTATTGCTCCCAAGATTTTCCTTCTTTTGTTTGCAAGATAGGAAGACGAACAATTTTCATATAATTTCTTTTTGCTGAATTCTGCGGGAACACCTGAACTCAGTAGGTTGTTTCTGCAATATTTTCGTATGATGTATCAACAATATTTTTGTTTGATGAAAGAAAACACTATATTGTATGATGATAGAAAAATCTATTTACAGTCTCTGTATCTGAAGACTTGTAAAGAACTTCCTCATGATTGAATATATAACTGCTTTTTTCATCTGAAGTTATATTCTACAAATTGCTTTCAAAGTGAAGTTGAAGCTAGTGCACAATCTATCAACAAGTCATTGAATAATTGTTTTCAGAGTGAAGTCGAAGCCGGTGCACAATCTATCGAAAAGTCATTGAAGAAGTCACCCCTATACTTTTAGAATCAATCGATATCTCCAGTTTTATTTTTTATTAATTTTAATGAATTTAAAATATTAATAATTTTTATATTAATGTTGGACAATTTGCATTGCAAATAGGTTTGAAAATTTCATGATGAATACATTTGGTGATTCAGTTTCTATATTAATACTGAAAATACTATGACGTCAATGTCAATCACTATACAATATTAATAGCATACAGTACTTATTGGGAAAAAATTAGTAAGAATTGGAGAACAGCTAGGTTAGTCCAGGAATGTTCTCATCAAAGATATAGCATAACATATCTCGGCACATGTATGCCGTTCGGGGAATGTTGTAGCTGAGACATCCCCGGGAATGAGACAAACCAGGTAGAAGGTATGGATGCCCTGAGGGAGATTCTGTAAAAAGACAGGGAAGGAAGTCAAGGCCTCTGATCGGGGTGTCATGGGAAAGGAGATCCATCGGCGGATCAAAGAGATGTGTGAGGGGCAGGTGGTGAGCGCTGGTGGGTGCACCACCCAAGGACCCCACAAGCACACGACAGGAAGAACCGGGAGAGAAAGGAAACATGTGCTAGATACGTTGGGAAGGAAATGGGAAGGCTAGCTGTTAAACAAGAGAGAAAGGTGGTGAGGGACGCTAGCGCATCCATGCAAGGCTTGAGGTGGAATTCAGTTGCGGGAGACAAGGATGGAAGCTAGGGGGAGGAACTTGCCTGCGGGAGGAGGGATTGTCGCCACCAACAGGAAGACGCCACAAACGTTGCGAAAGGAAACTGGTATGTAATTCAGGCCTGCCTTAGTCTTGATATGTAGTCAATGCTTCAAGAATAGAGGTTGGTCTAGCAATGAATGGTGGTGGTTTCACATGTTTCTGAAGGAATTTAGTTCAGTTCTTTGTTGTTAATGTTTGGTATTTTAATTTATGCATTGTATGGCAACCTGTTGGGGAAAAAGGGGATCCATGGAGGGTTAGGGGTGACTCTTGGAATCTGGGTTGTGAACCTTGCTCGTGCTTTCATTAATACTAGGTGTTGGGGACCAAGAAGGGGATTGGGCTCCCTTGACGGTCTGTGGTCGCTTGACAATTCTTTGAGTGATAGAGGAAAGAAAGGGGGGTCTAGGATCCAAACCGCTTGCATGTGTGTCCAGTCTGGTTTTGTCTGGTTCTAAGGTGATTTTCCAGCCCAGTGTGCTAGGAACGAGGTGTCAGAACATTACAAAGTTGGAAAGCCTGACCTACCAGGCATTTTTCGGCTTCTTTGTAAACCTTTGGAGTAATGGGGAAATAAGGGGGAATTGGGGGACTCGAACCCCGATGCGGCTGACAATTATGCACTAGCATGGTTAATTCCGTGGAACAAGAGACATGGCAGAGTAAAGGGTCAAATGACAAATCGAAGGGAGGCCATGTTGTCTATCTTGGGTATGTCCTTTACCAATCTCTCAACCAATTTAGTCAAAGTCAGGTTACATGGTATTTTCAATGTCCAGAGGGGTAGGAATGATGAAACAAGGTCTTCAAATCTCGGTAGGCTTATCATTTCAGTTAGAACTTGGTTAGCCACTTGCATCCTTTTTCTTGTGCATCCCAAAACCTGTGATTCCATCAAACTGGTTGTCGTAGGGCCTAAATGAGGGCAAAGGGTTGGTTGCACCAAGGGGAGAACTGGGAGATAGAGGGATGAAAATCACTTAAAACTGGGCACAGTAAGGATGAAGGTAAGTCATGAAGGGATTGGGGGGAATTCGGGTTAGACCCCTCAAAACCAGAATTGAGACTCTGTAATGGTGATTCACATGGAATGGGCAGATGCCAACACTGACATATCGTTTGGTTTTAATGTTTCTCTTTACGCTACTCTTACAAGTCTATTTAATTTTCCTCCCCTTCTAATTCCAACGCTCCTACTCTGGGACAAGGAAAGAAGTTGGGAGTGGTCATCACTGGAAGGAACTCTCACTGAAATAAAAATGGTGAAGGCTGAAGCTGGGCTGAGAAGAAGAGGGGGTCGTCATGCTTGCAAATAGATAGACAACAAAAAGAAAACGCCAGTGGCCTCGACCAACAAGACCTCGCTTAAGAGGAATAAGAAAGTTAGAGAGGAAAATATGAAGAACCTCATGCATTCTTACCATGGGGGAACTCCAACACAGGTTAAGGCCATAATTTCAACATGGGAGGCAGAGTTGAATGCCAAGGCAATGACGGAGTTACTTCCAACAGAGAACTGGGATCCATTGCCCATTGACCCTGGACATACTCGAGGCAAGCAAAATCTATTCAGATAGGCTGTCCAACTTTTTTGGGTTATGAAAAACCTAGTGGTAAGGGCCATGCCAGCGAATAGGAATCTGGAGGAACCACAACAACCACAATAAGAGGGGCCAAGCTTAAAGGATATTCAAAGGGATATTTAGGCTGTACAGGTGCTTAAACATATAGTAGATACAATAGCTTATTTAGCATAGATGGATATTCTCAAACTGTTTAAATTTTGGAAGGCATATGATGTTGATTGGTGGCCAACATACTTGATTTCCCTTGGACCAGTTAAATTTAAACAGATTAAGTTCACCAGACATATTTTTTGTTAACTACCTATATATGATTAATAGAAAAAAAATGCCACCAACTTACAAAAAAAATCATATAATACATTTACATTTAATCAATTTTGAATTTTAATATATACTCTATAAAATATTAATACTTTTTCATGTTCTAATAGCAAATTGTATTCCTTTAATAATCAGCGCTCAATACCTTTAGAACTCAAAAATGTTACTTGTTAGCCTCTTTTTAACCTATTTTTAAATATAATTAGCTACGAAGTGGCTAAAATGAGTAATTTATATGAGCAACTATCGAATGTACCCGAATGTGAACAACTTAAATGTAAAATTTATATAATAGCTTTCTAATTTAACTTGAAACAACTTAAATGTAAAATTTATAATATAATTTTCTAATTTAACTCGGGTGGATTAATATGAACTGTTTTTTCAGAAGAAAAAAAGCATAATATATTATATTGAGAATATATAAAACATATGGTGTGATGCATACATCGTAGTGCATAGGTTTGTTGGTGACATATTAACATATGTATATCAATATATACAAATATGTCGATATAGAATAAGACATACAGATGAGAGTTTTATAAGGATTTGGTGATATAACAAAAAAACAGATATAACATATTCAGATGATCATATGGCAAATCTGAGAATCCATCAATTGGAGCCGTATGTCATGTGCCACGTGGACATGATGCTGTCTAGTAGGATGAATGGTGGCATATGTATGTCTCTGAAAATTATGGCATTTCGCCAATTCCATACCGTCCAGAGAAAAATTAGAATGAGGAAGTGCCTGTTTCCATTCTGTCTTCTCCACCATATAAAAACTGCACTAATAGAATCAAAATCAGTGAGTGAGAAATCAAAATTGGTTGCCAAAACATACCAGATCTGAAGGGTGGCCGGACATTTGATGAACATATGTAGATTAGTCTCTTCTTCATTGCCACATAAAGAGCATCTGCTGGGGCCATGGCATGAGCGTTTCCTGAGATTTTCCCAAGAAAGATTTTTGTTGTAGAAAACCAGCCATGCAAAGTGAATATATTTGGGTGGACATTTTGCCTTCCAGAATATATAAGGAAATGATGGGAGAGAATATGGAATTCTGTTGATGCTCAGATAAGAATATATGTCTCTGATAGACACAGGTCGTTTGAAGCCGCAAACAGTCCAATTTAATTGTTCGATAGTGCCATGTCTATGTATGCCGCTGCCAGCTAATGAATCTGTGATAGATTTCCAAATGCCCACCAAAATATTCTGTAGATTGAGATCGCTACTTTCCATCCAGATCGGGGTGGATCCTTGCCAGTCTTTGATCAATTTTTCCCATGTAAATATGCCCTGGTGCTGTAACTGAGTGATGAGCTCTCTTGGTAAGATAATGTCGGAGAGTCCACAAACAATTGGATCGATGCCTATGAAAATATTAGCACCTGAATGTAGCTGCCATCTCAGGCGTGATAGAAACAGTGTCTCATTTTTTTCATGCTGCGCCAGATAGGTGATCCCACACCAATACCTATGTTCCCCTTCCTGTACCAGAAGTTGATGCTTTTCCCCTTCATGTATCTTTGCCGAATGATGTTGCTCCATGGCGAGGAGCCATATATGCCCCTCCATAATGTGCGGCAGATCAGCGCACATCCAAAAAGTCTTAAATCCTTTATGCCCCATCCGCCCTGCTGCTTCGGGATGGATATGTCCTTCATCTTTGTAAGATGGATCTTGTGTTGATTGGTTGATCCACCCCATATGTAACATGCTGTAATTTGATTGAGACGGCGGATGATACATGTTGGAATGTAGAACAAATGTGCCCAGTAGACCGATAAATGCGTTAATACCGCCACAGTGAGTGTAGCTCTGCTAGCCAATGATAGAGTGCGGAATTCCCATGAGGATATTTTATTGTAATATCGTTGTACAAGCCATTCCCAGTCGGATGCCAAATAGAGGGGTTTTAGCTGGAACCCAAGGTAAGTGATGCCATTCCGAATAGATTGAGTTTGTACCCCAAACATATCAACAATGCATGTGATCAGGGCAGTATTGTCACCATTATAGTATAATATTGATTTATGTCTGTTGATGATGAGGCCAATGGCCTTCTGAAAATTGGATATGATGTCGAATAGACATTGCCAAGAGAGACGTTGTAACATAGCGCATAGAAGAATATCATCAACAAATAAATTGTGTGATAAAAATATATGTTTGCTGATACGGATAGGAGTGCATCTTTGTTCATCCACAGCCTTGTTGATGTGCAAACTGGGAGTGCTCATGGCAAGAATAAAAATAATAGGAGAAAGTGGGCATCCCTGACGAAGGCCCCGTTCAGCAGTGAAAAATGGAGATGGGATCCCATTGATGTTGATGGCATAGTTGACACCTTCAATACATGCCATGATCCAAAATATCATCTCTTCCCGTAAACCTATACGAGCCAAAAGACAGCGAATGAATCCCCAGTCGATGCAATCATATGCTTTTTGTAAATCGATTTTGAGGATAGCCCCGTCAATGTTTTTTGTGAAAATTGAATAAATGCATTCCTGTGTAGATGCAACAGCATCCAATATGTTCCGTCCTTTGAGAAAAGCATGCTGGTCTTTGGAAAGATGTATAACCAATATACCCTTAATGCGCTCAGCAATGATCTTTGAAATTATCTTGAATGAGATATTACATAGGGAGATCGGTCTAAAATCCAAGAAGGTGTCCGCATCTCGCTTCTTGGGGATAAGGGCAATATAAGTAGATGATGTATGAGGGTGAATGCGCCCTGTGGTACGGGATTCCTCAATCATATGCATGAGATCTTGTTTGAGTATGTCAAAGAAGCATAGGAAGAATTCGATTGTCCAGCCATCAGGACCAGGACATTTGTCCTTGTTGAATGCCTTAAGAATACCATGAAGCTCTTCCTCTGTAATCGGCTGATATATGGAGTCGTTGCTCTTGTCATTGAACATGGTGGGAAATATCTCTATTCCCCATAGAATATCATGAATGGCACATCCATTACCTCTGCTGTATTGGGATTTAAAATGGGCAAGGGCCGCATTGGTGATGTCCTGTTGAGAATATAAGAAGCCGCCATTGCCGTCACTGATCCGCCAGATAGCATTAATTTCTCGTCTATGATTAGCATATCTATGGAAAAATTTTGTATTCCGATCCCCCAACCGTAACCATAATGCCCTGCTCTTGAGGTGCCATGAGGATTCCTCCATTTTTAATAATTGAAGTTTTCGGCGAGTTAATTCTGCGATCTGACGTCTAATGTTGAATGACATAGTGTTGGGATCATGTGCAGTGTGGATATGGTCCAAATCACATTGTATATGCTGAAGCTCGACTCGATTATTTTTCTTATTCGCAGTCTGCCATGACTTCACAATGGAGCGAATGAATTTCATACGAGTATGAAAGGATGGGGCACACGAAGAATCGGTGATGGCCGAGTCCCGCCATGCGGTGGTGACCATAAGAATGAAAACAGGGTCCTCAATAAAAGTGCGGTCGAATTTAAAAGGAAAATGCTGACTGAAAGGCCGTTGCCGCCATTGGATGAAAATCGGCCAATGGTCTGATATAGATTCATTGCCAATGGAGAGGAAAGGCATTCCCATTTGATCGATGACATTTGCCTGAATGATAGCACGGTCCAGTCGCTTGGCGATATATGAATCACCTGTGCGACCATTATCCCATGTGTGTGTTAATATAGATGGAGCAATATCAATGAAATTCCATTGCAGAAAACGAGCTTTCAAGAAATCAGATAGTGGGTCCATGTGCCTGCCACCACCCCAAACTTCGTCAGATCCAAGAGTGAAATTCATGTCCCCAACAAGCAGCAAGTGGTGAATCTCGCATAGATCCGAAGTGAAGAATCTGTCCCAGAAAGAATATCTGTGTGAATATGGAGCGTAGATGTTGAGAATGTTGATAGGAGATCTGATACCCCGAAAAGAGACATTTAACAGAATGCTGGCAAAACATTTATATGCAGAAGTGCGAATCCATAAGGGATTCCATAGAGCAATGAGACCACCAGAGTGGCCGCATGCATCAATAGCCGCCATATGCCAAGAAGGGAACATCTTACGGAAGTAGGTTAATGATGTATGACGATCATCCATAGATTCTTGAATGAGAATGATCTTAGGCCTTGCAGAAAGGAATATGTGTTTTAAGGCGAGATATTTGGGCCCTGACCCCAGCCCTCGGATGTTCATGGAAACAATGTCCATCATGGGACGGATGGACCAGCCGCATCTGCTCTAAGAGGCTGTGATTGAGGAGAAGTCATGTCAAAAATCGGAATATCAATGAGGGACATAGATCGAATATCCAGCTCCGAATATTTGGGACGACCACGGAAGTGGCAAGATCCACCCCTTAATGTCTTCCGGACAGTGATGTTCCTGCCTGACGCCGGGCTGATGATAGGGGAGGTTTGAAGAAAAGGATTATGAATGGTGAGTGGTTCGAGTTCATTAGATTTGTGATGCAGGAGTAAGTCTATGTCACTATCAAATAGGTTGGTGGGCAATGATGAGGGGGAGTTGACAGGGGTGACGGTGAGAGGTTCCTTGCCTTTTTTAGTAATGGGGGGGGAGACAATAGGGGGAGAGGATGATGATATGAAGATGGGGAGGGATCCTTTATAAATGTCGCCAATCGGGATGGGAGAAGGTGACCGGACTGGAGGGTCATTTATGGGTTCAGGAATGGAGGCGAGAGGCTATGAAGAGGAGCGCGGACAAGGGGAGGCCGAAGGTGATGGGATATGATCAGAAGGCATGGGGGCAATATGGGATTCAGATCCAATGGGGTGGCGTCGGGACAGCAAAGAAATGTGAGGATGACGACGGCGATGCGCGTCTCTGCGGGGGCATTTTTCTATGAGGTGTCCCGTCTTATGACAGGTGGCACACCGAAACGGAATGCCCCAGAAATCCAAGCGTTGAGTGATGCGCATACCGCACCATGAAATTTCAATGTGTTCTAGGTAACCACCCCGATATGCGCGGTCAACGAGGATCCATGCGATTCTCTTATCTCGTTCCCCAATACACCATGGGTCTACATAGATAAATAGACCAATAGAGTTCCCAATGATTTCTAGAACCTCCTTTGACCACATCTCCAGGGGGAGATTCGGGAGCTTCACCCATATCAAGTTATGGGATGGTGTATTTTTTAGAGGGTCGTATCCGATGAACCAGTGATGTAAAGCAAGGAAACTCCGCTTGAAAACCCATGGAGCACGGAGAATGGCGTCTGTGTCTGCGGCATCAATGAAATGGAAACAATACCAGTCCTTCATGAGGTGTGAGATGATGGGAGCGTATCCTATAATAGGCTTCCATCGATCAGCAATCCATTTACGCATATCCAGATCTCCCATGACTGGGAAATACCAGCGCCCAATAAGAGCAAATCTCTGCAAACTATCAATCCTTTCTGTAAGATGAGGATTGTCTAGTACGATAGCCGGAAGGGGGGGCCGAGGATTTGGCCGGAGCACGAGATTTATTATAGGTCTTGTGATGAGCAGATACATGTGGAGTATTGAGCATCTGTGAGTCAATACCCGGCTCCCGAATAGACGAGTGAAAGGAAGGATGGACAGCAACACGATCCATGGACGAGCGCTCAGACCTTTGGAGACGATCCCGATCATGGTTCTCCTCGGCAAGAATGGCTGCTCGTATCATTGCCTCCGTGGCAGATGATTCGGATGCCGAGTCCATGATAAAAGATAAAAAGGACAGACCAATAAATGGAGAGGTTGGTGGCCAGCTGAGTTGGTGGCCAATCTGATGCCAGAAAGATATACTGTCAGAATAGAGGGATGGCAGCGAGAGAAAACCTGGATGAGGAGAGCCCGGATGTGTACTTCCGTGGAAGAGAAGCAGCAGAAAGAACCTCAGGAGGAGAAAAATGCCAGAAACGGTAAAAAAAAAGAGAAGATGCTCAGAAATAAAAGGACTATTCAGTAAAGAGAGTAGCTCACAAGTAGATAATATGCGCTGCCGAACCCCATCTATGGAAGAAATTGGCCAAAAAAGGACGGCCCAATTCCCAGGATGCCAGGAAAAGAAATCCAAAATGATCCCGATGCGGTCAGATCATAAATGGCAAGGAGATATGTGGCCGGGGTCGGAAAAAGTCCGGGTGAGGATGGATGCCGGAAAAAAAAAAAACCAGCCGAAATTACCAAGGAGAGCAGGAAGATATGGAGAAATGCCGCATGGAGAAAAACATCTATGAGGGCACTGTCTCATGACATACCAGGCAGCAGCAACAATAACAAGTGAAAATGCACCACCATGATCCAATGCGTATGCGAATATCCGAGCAAGGTTTATAAAACTGAATATAACCCCTAGGATCTTTATAACTCCGGACAACATGTTATATTAAAAGATGAATGAAGAACAAGATGAAATATATGAAATATATAAAAACAATGCAGAAATAAATGGCCATAAGAGAAGAGAGAATGCGGAGAGCATATATGATACCATTAATCCAAATGGAAATCCACCACATGTAAGAGAAAACCAGAATATACATAATATATATGTACTATGCCTCTAGATGCGGATATAAAACATAGAAATCCTGATAAGACCAGAAGCATTAAATCATACCAGAAATAATGCCATAAGGATAATATGAGCGTACCTGGAATAGCGACACCAGCGAGAAGGAGTAATGCTGCATGCTTATGATAACAGTGGGGGGTTGGAGAAAAACACAGGAAAGCAGAAGCGATAACACCACATACAGAAAACTGTGGTGCAGTATGTGAAGCCGAGTGGTAACACTGGGGAAGAGAGTCGCCCCCGCGCCAGGGGGCACAGGGAGATGAAGTAAACGGATCCCTTTGTGGAGTACGAATATATAGCCAAAGGAAGAGCCCGAGAGAATGACAGCTATGAAGGAGGCATGCATATGAGTGACCAGAAGGTGGCCACGGGGAGTGTGGGATCCGAACAGGTGTCCAGCAGATTGGAGACCATCTGAAGGCGAAAACGATAGATGTGTCAAAATGTTAGAAGACCATACCAGATAGCATACGTCTTACCAAGATAGGTTACAGTGTGGTCGGACCCGGCAGGTGGATGGCATAGGCCAGTAGGATCAGCAGATTGGATGAAAAAACCAGCAGCATACCCTGGTGTCGCTACCCAGTCGCAGAGCGCTCCGAATCCACTTCCCCGCAAGAAATTTCCCTCAGATTAATATGAACTTATCATCAAAACAATATAATATAGCGCTAGTCTACGTTTCTTTTGAGGCCTGCGTTCTCTCTGCAGCAAAAAATATTTGGGTTTTTCCCTTCGTTGTGATGCATTTCGTAAAAGAAAATAAAGAATTTATGATTAGTATATATGTATTACTATGAAGTACTTCAATAATTTAGTTAATATGGGCGAAAAACTTTAAATTTTCAATTATAAACTAATGGATAATTTAATTAAAAGTGAGACCTTCTTTTTTAAGTAAAATGGTATTTATTTAGGTAATCAGATTTTGTTAAGCTCACTAAAAATAACAAGGAAGTACATAAAGGTTTTGACAGAGAGTTAGTGTGAGAAAACCCAACATGGAAAACAACCATTTCACAAGAGCGCCTTTTGACTCAATGAGTATTATTATTAAACATAGTAACCCTTCATCAAAATCGTTTGTTTTAATAAACTCAACGGTTGTCATTAAACATATCTCCAAATTAACTTCATCTTTTAAAGGGTTAAAAGAAAAATGCCTCCCCATTCAAATTACAGTGGTGTTCTACCTATGTGATTATCGTTTAATTTAGAAAGCGTTTACCATTGTTCAAGCTTGGGAAATTTTCTAATACTTAATTTTAATTGTTATGGTAAAAGTGATAAATTATTAAAATTAATAAGAAATTATAAATTGATTTTTTTAATATTTTTTATATAAATTTAAATTAAAATAAATAAGTTTTTTTGATTGCCTTTTTATTACAGAAAATAAGATTTGAAAAAATGATAATTAATTTTTTTCTGGTCATATTGGTAAAACAACATCATCATCATCATGATATTTATATTTTAAAATATAAATATAAAACCATATTGAATATATTTATAATTAAATTTTGTTGCATTTTAAATATTTAAAATTATGGAAAAAAACACTTTTATTTCAAATTTGATAAAATATTGAATAATAGTAAAATTGTAATATCAAATGTTAATATTATATAATAAATTATATAATAATAAATTACTTTTGATATTACAATCAAATTAATATATGAAATACCTTTATTTACATAAAAGAAAGCCTTTCCCTAAAAACAATTTTAATTAATTATTAAAATTTTATAAAAATATATAACTCATTTACATTTATTAAAAAATATTAAATCTAATGTATATTAAATTTGTAAAATAATGCATTCAAATTAAAATTTTAATAAAATTATAACAATAATAAATCAACAAAATAAATCTTGAATATTTTAAATGGATTATCTCAAAATAAACAAGATTTTCAAGAATAACAATGAGACTCTTTTTTTTTTTAGGTTTTATAGACCACATTGTTCTTAATGGACATTAATCATCATCATCATGATCATGATTATAATCATAAGCAATAAATTGATTAGAAACTAAATTAAAAAACTTATTATTG
>APFE030210821.1:0-11871 GCA_000404065.3 Pinus taeda
GGCTGCAACCTGCAGAGAGCTACAACTCTCTCTCGTTCTCCAGTTTCTCCTGGAAGGGAGCAACAACCCCCTTTAGCTTTTGCACTAGCCAAGATACTAGTACGTAGGTGCTGGCTTACAGAAGGCTACAACCTTCTCTTTCTTCCAGGGACCACTTTTCATCAATTTTCAAACTGGATCCATGAACATCAAACAATCATCAAGAATCAACAAATCTCCTTTTCACCAACTAGATCTGAAACAAGTAGATACTTCTCTGACAGCTGTACACAGAACACTGTACCAGAAACCACATAGCAGAAACAGAACCCAAAACACAGCAGCGATAAGCAGAAACAGCTAGATCACAACTTAAAGCATATACGCAATTTCAACCATCTGCAACTTGCGTGCATACGCATCTGCGTATGGAACAACCTGCGTATACGCGACTTTACTTCCCCTAAACTGCGTGTATACGCGCCTGCACTTTACTGAACCCGCGTACAGATCTATAAAGGACAACACACTCTTCCAGATATTCAATCACTAATTATCAGACTTATAGATCAGACAAGCACCACATCAAGCAGATCAAAATCATACAGAGATACTACCATTTAGGCTTAAAGATTATGACCCATGAATAGACCTTATCCTTCCTTTTGCGCTAAGATCCCTCCTTCCTTCAGATCCAGATCTGTGTCACCATCCAATATACCAGCTCTAGCACTTTATCAGATCTTCAATAATAATCCAGATGGTGATTTGTCACAAGATCTCCTTCCTCTTTTATAGTCCTAGGCCTTCCCCAATACCATGGTTCAAAACCATAACATTTCAATACCATGAACCCAAAACAATGGATCGACACAATTGACGAGACGCCATGGTCCAAAACATAGGTTCAAGTTCCAAGATCTAACTGCCATGGACCAAAAGAATGATCACCAACATATACGCCCTTTTTTAAAGTATAACCCGCGTGTATACGCGCCTTCGTCTAGATGAACCTGCGTATATGTCTTTTTCTACTTTCTGAGTGCCTGAACTGAGATCTGTTATCAAAGAAGGTTGCCATCAAGGACAACACCTGTGCCATAGCTCCAAACCTGTGCCATAATGCCAACATGGTTTTTGTCCTGAACTTGGTTGGCTCTTTCACCCAACTCTCCAAAATATCTGTGGAGCCTGCATTGTTGCGTGTGTTGAAGAGTTTCTCCATTGTGATCACCAACTGTGGCAAGTGATACATCTCCTAATAGTCCCTCACCCTGAACGTAGCAAGCTTTGTCCTGTTGACACTACTGAACATCTTCATCTCAGGATCAGTGTGCGAGACAATCCAATGTATCATGTTCACACATGGAAATGCGGGATGCCTGCATGCAATCCAATATAAGCTAGATTTGTGGATGTTGACATAGAACCTACGGTCTTCCAAATCTCCCTCAAATGTGTCTAATAATGTATCATTGATGTCCTTCCATTTCATATTGATGTCTCTGTCTACTAACAGCTTGGTGTCTTCGTAAATGGGCAAGCCCAGAGACACTTGTTCAACTACGTCTCCAGTTTCACTCCCAACGGTGTCCTTTGACCCTACTCTCTTGGAGGCCATTATACCTATACTATTGAGAGATGGAAGAACACTTGTTATACCTGGATACATAGTGACACTCATGGCAATAAATCAGTCAATTGAAAACAAAAAAAAACTTGAGGACTGACATGCAACATACCTGGATAACTGGCAGTAAAGATTGCGCAATTTTCACCGAGAGGCTGGGAGACTGACTGCCAAAATTGCGCAAAACATAATCCTAGCTATCAGGAGGCTGAACAACTACTAGAACTATGCAATGCACAGTCTAGCCTGCCTATTGAGGATTGAAACTGTGCAATGCGCAATTTCAGTCAGCAAGGACATGCATGCCCAAAGACTGCATTGCACAATTTTCTAGGTAGCAGGGCACTGCCTCCCAGAATTGCGCAATGCAAACCTAAAGGTCATTGTTGGCCAGGTTTACGCAACTTATGGAGGTAATGCAGAGCCTTCACTTCTATAAATGTGCATTTATGTCTAGGTGAGGCAAGGTCCGGGCTAAGGCAACCCAGACCCACCGATGGGCGACCGAAAACATGAAACGGTTTGAATGCATGGCAACACTGAGTGTAAGCAAGAGTGAATGATCATGCATGAAAATAGTGAATGCAAGATTCATAAAAAGGAAACGTATGCATGTGTTTGAAACAAGTCGCCGCAATGGCGACAGTCATTGCAAAACAATGTCATGCATGCGACAGGAGTGAGATGCAAATAAAAACTAAAACGGTGCTTCTACAAGCTAATATACATTAAAATGACAGCAGACATTCAACAAAACCAAGAAAAAAACATTTGTAGAAAGCGAAATATGAAAAGAAACAGAAAAGCACCAAATGACATGAAAAGCAAGCTTACCCAGAAAAAGTTGAGTTGGATGTGCTGAAGACCCCTAGATGTGTTATGGGATGTCAGAGGACCAAGATTGATGTGAGGAATGAGCTCTGCAGTGTCGAATAAATAAGTTTGAGGCTTATGATGCACATGCCACAAATCTAGGAAAAAGCGATACTTGGAGGGAAGTTTCTAAAATGATCTTTGCATGTATCCTCCGATTGCTAAAAATAGATACCTAAAATTTAGGGATGCTTTTTGCATGTTGTTTTTTTGCTATTTCGGGAAAAATCAACCCATGTATGCAAATCAAGATTGCTCAGTCCCGAAGGGAACCAGTCAACCTGAAGGCACATGCAGGAGGCTGCAAGCCTAGGAAAGAGAATGTGTAGTTTCTAGGTTGAGCAGGGTTGGTTGTCCCTCAGGTATTGTCTAATTTATGGGGTGAGTAGGTCACTGCCTCCCAGAATTGCGTAATTTCTGGGTTGAGGCCCAGTGACTGACTGGATTGCGTAATTTTCTGAGGGATGGATGCTTGGCTGGATTGTGCAATTCTGGATCCCAGCAGGCAGCCCAGCAAAATTGTCCAATTTTCTGGAGGGAAGGTTGGTTCCCTTCCAAAATTGCGCAATTTTCTAAGTGAACCTCTTAGCCAGAAAATATCCTAAGTCCGGAATGGCAGCCTGTGATGGGAGACAAGCAAGCTTAAATGCACAGAATGGCAATCCTTTGAAACTCAATTGAAGCCTATGTACTTGACAGTGCAAGACATGTTGTTAAGGATGGTTGGTAGGGAGGCTTCGAAACGAAGCTAAGACAAAATTTTGGAGGGTTGTTGTAGCCGCTACAACACTTGGTGACACACTAGTAGAACGTTGGCTCTCTGCAAGGAATTTGTTTCGCGAAAAGCAATTCTAACACCGCTGGAAGTATTGTTCAGTTCTCGAATCATCTTTGTGTCCACACTAGCTTGATTGAAAGATGTAGCATATGCCATGCTATTGGTTGATCGGCACACATTCCAAGCCAAGTCAACATAGTTGTTTCGATTGGGATGAGGGGTAAATTGGTACACAAGCAATATGATAGTCAGATTTTAAGTTTCACCTCTAGTGTTGCTCCGCTTCCAACAAGCTTGGACAGTGCCCCGGCGGAGTCATGCAGGAACACAAGCATCACTCCGCTGCCAAAAAGCATATTCAATACCCCGGCAGAGTTACTTTCATCACCTCTTTGCACAGGAAGCCTTTCTCTTCTTTCACCTTATTCATTTTTCATTTTTCAAAATTTTCACTTTTTCATTTTTTTTTCATTTTTTTTTAAATTGTGCATAGCACTTATTCATTTCAGAGGCCGAAGAGGGATCTTGACTTATTGAGAGCAGAAGAGGTTGTTCCTTTAGAGAAGTATTTTGCATATACCTTTGACATGCTTGTTAAGGTTTTCTCCCTCACCTTACTCTACTTGACTGAGCTCACAAGGTTTAAGCCAAAACAGCCGACTAGAGTAGGTGTTACTAGTTAGCGCACAAGCATTATGTTTTCATCAAGGTTCACTTCGAACAACATGTATTTTCCATTGGTGTATCATGGATTGAAGATAACAAGTTCTACATATAGAGATAGGATGAAAGATAACCAAGTATTGATAACTGCACAAGTCCTCTTGCACTTTACCTTCGCTTGTTTCAAGAGTCATACATGGTTCATACGAAACTAACCTATAAACATAAATAATCAAACAAACAACTAAAGAGTGAAAATAAGAAGAAAAAATGTGAAAGAAAAGCAAGTAAGCAAAGCAAGCAAGCAAAGAAACACACAAAGTAAGAAAGAAAACATGCATGCAAGCAAACAAGGTAAAGAAAACACTACTCCGACTCCTAAGCTAACAGTGTCGATGGCTGCATTGGTCGACCCATGTTGGTGAAGGCATGGTTCGTGAACATCGCAGTTGCGCGAACCAGCAAACATGAAAGATATAACAATGAAGACAAACACACTCCAAGTTTAAATGTGTCCACATAACATAGATGAGTGTAAGCGCATGACATGAAATCTATGGACTTACTGTGGTGTTGTCTGACACTATGTACATACGTTAAGCATATGCATTATCTTAACTATGACATGGAAGAAAATGAGAGAAACAAAGACAACTTGCATCGCTTATGTGTGCTTTCTATGTAAGATTCCTCTAATGCATGAGCGATGGGATCATGTAGTTTGAGTGAAGTGAAATTTGTGTGTGAGATTGATCCTCAATGCATACATATGAGTTATGAGGAGCTTTGGGCGTTTCAAAAATTTCATGATCAAGAGTGAAACCAAGCTCACGACAGCAAGGGCATAACATAATCATCAGCTCAGATTGAAGTGCCTCAACGGTCTGTGGGGTTTCGACTTCGTCGACAAATAGGTCATCATAAGCAGGTTGATTTGAAAGATTAATAGTAATAGAATAAACATAATCATCGAATATGGGAGTAAAGAGATCATGACAGCTACGATCATAAAAACCAATGATTTCGTCAACATCTTCATGATCAGATAAATTAAACAGAGGGGTATATGAGAAGCAAGAATGTCCACTGTTAGTTTTAGGTATGTTCTATGCTTAAAGAAATTTATTTCAATTTTACAATTAGCTCAATACCTTTTCCAGATTAGCAATCACATCCGCATTAAAGTAAATTGCAGATAGAACATAAACATAGATCATAGAACACAAGCCAAGACAAGAGGACACAAGATGTGGCACTATCCAGGGGCTTCGATAGAATGTCTGCGACTTGCACATCAATCCCAATGCGATGGAGCCTTCTCATTCATCAATGTACCATATCCCAGATAAGGTAGTATCTGATGTCTATATGTTGGAACAATCATAGAATACAGGATTCCTCAATAATCAAATCCCCCTTTGGTAGTGGTATCCATCATGTGTCAAACAGCTCACTAAAGAGCTTCTACAACCAGTGAGCTTCACACGAGGTCATACTCGTAGCTATGTATTCAATCTCAGTGGTGCTTATAGCAACCGACTTCTGCTTCCTGCTCGTCTAGGATATCGAAGCAGAATCCAAAGAGAACCAGCACTCAGAAGTGCTCTTGCGATCCTCCACACTGCCTGCCCAGTCAGTATTCGAAAATCATGCAGCTTCTCATTTCCGGCAGTGTATCTCAATCCATGAGAGATTGTGCCCCGAAGATATCTCAAAAGATTCTTGGGACCAATCCAATGAGGCTCAACCAAATATGAGCCCAACATGCTAATTGCAAAACATATATCCAAACGAAAGTTCACCAAGAACATCAATGTGAATGATTTTATGAAACTCCGAGGCATTTCCCAAATCTGGTCCGGCATCACTACCACATAACTTATGAAATTTAAGCTCCATTGAGGTAGTCAAGAGCTTATAGTTTACCATTCCAAATCCAAAATCCAACTCCCTATTACTTTTGCAAATGAGAGGGTCCACACCTATCAGAAAGAGGTCGTCCTTAGAAGGTGTCGGTATGAGAGGTCTATCATCCACAACCTTCAAGCAATGGTTTGGATCGGCTTCACTCCTAGTGAATCTCAGCTTCATCAGATAGCTATCAATCCTCACATACTACGCCTGAGGTGTTTTGCTTCAATCCATAGAGGGATTTCTTCCAACTGCATGCATGAGATTCCCGATCATGAATCTCAAACCCCTCAGGTTGTTTGAAACCTGTGGACCTGTTACATGAGGGGAATGGTTCCCTTGTAATATTTTCTTTCGGTACATCTCAGACATGTACCTTCATGCTCTTTTTGAATTTAGGCATCCTTGTCACCATCTGACTCACATCGAGTAGGGCCCCATAATAGGTAGACCTTCGGTGCTATAGATGAGATGTGTCAACTGACATGGTCCCCAATGGACTTCCTACAACTTGATACAAATTTCCAACCCTAAACCCATGAGTAAAAGCATCTTTGAAATTTCTATTTTCAAGCAAGTACCTTTTCGTTGATGAATGTCACCCTGAAACCTTTGACTTCCATTGCCGAAATGGACATTGGGTTCTTCTTGTGATCGAGTACATAAAAGAGATTCTTGTAAATGAATCAAGTTACCCTCATTCAATTGAGGGGTAATATTCCCTACACCCTTTCCAGGATAGGTGGAATCGACTCCAAGTATAATCCCATGATTGTTTCCATCTCTACCAAATTAGAGAGAGCACCCTTCTCTCTGATGAAGTGCCTTGAAGCATTATAATCAATAGGCAAGATTCCCAAAGAGTCTAAAGGAGAGGGCCAATACAAGATAACTCTTATTTATCTTATCAGAAACAACATTTGATTCTTCATACCTGGGGTACCTTGCTTTCTTTGAAGAGTCTATTATTTCCTTGATGACCTGCATTCCTTTGATCATTGAAGATGTCCCTAGAATGATTGTTATCATCATCAAGTGATGTCCCTGCCATTTGGACACTCCTCATCATAATGGATGAACTTATTAGAAACAAGCCATCTGTCTTTCCTTCCACCCTTAGATCCAGACTTCCCAATGAAGTGATCATTAGGTAGGCCATCGGAAGCTTCCGTTGCACCACTTGGATAATATTTTCTGCTTCGAATTCACCCTTGGTCAATTTGAAGAGGGATGAGGAATCCATTGATCCTTTTGTCGTTTTCCAACTGTCTTCGGTGATTTCTCTTTCACTCTTGCTTGGGATTTGTCTCCACCTCAGCTCCGGTGCTATGTTAATTTTAGGTATGTTCTATGCTTAAAGAAATTTATTTGAATTTTACAGTTAGCTCAATATATTTTCCAGATTAGCAATCACATCAACATTAATGTAAATTGCAGATAGAACATAAACATAGATTGTAGAATACAAGCCAATACAAGAGGACGCAAGATGTGGTGCTAGCTAGGTAAAAACCCCAATGATGGGGAAGCCCTTGATCAATTCTTCTTATATGTTCTTTAATATTTCAGCAAGGGGAGAGAGAAAGAGAGATAGTACATTTACAACAGAAGTCAACACTTTGACTTCTAATAGCATAGATCATATCTAAGAAGATGATACATGAGATAGTTGAACTCAATTGAAGCCATTTTGCTTCAACTGATTCTATAAGGTGACTCCATCACCTATCATTATGTTGTACCTTGTCATCATGTTGCACCTCATTGTGTCGCATCGTGTTGCACCCATCATCACTATAATGGACCTCACTACCATGCTACACACATCATACTGTAGCACCTTCCGGTAATACCACATCTTGTTGTACCTTATCATCTTGCTGCACTTACCAATGTTGCCTCATCATGTACCTCACTGTGCCCATCATGTTGCATCTCATTGTAGCATTTAATATCATTATACTATACTAGCAAGTGTTGCACACAGCATGCTACACTTCACAATGTCATGATGCCCATGTGTTGTAGCATTTCACATCATGTTTCCCCTTATTACAATGATGTCCCTTATCACAATGTTCTCATTGCTCATACTGTTGCACCATGTTTGCATTTGCTACACCTTGTTGTTGTTGTTGTCTCGTTGTGCCATCATTGCACCATGCCATTGTTGTTGTCCCATTGCACCATATCATTTTTGTTGTCCCATTTCACCATATCATTGTTGATGTCCATGTCATAGCTTGTTGTCCCAAGTACCATGCTCCAACAAGCACCATGTCCTTATTGTCCTATTTACCATGTTGTTGTCCCTTGCAGCACCATGCTTGCCACTGCTGTCCCAATGTGCTTTTGTTGCTCCTATGTTGCATTGTTGTCCTATGTGGTATTGATGCACTATGTTTGCCACTTTTTTGTCCCAATTGGCATTGTTGTGCCTTGTGACATTGTTGCACCATGCTTGCACACTACTAGCATTTTTGTCCCACTGTTAGTTAGCAATACTAGCCTTCTAGTGTTGTGGCCAACCTAGGAGAGGCTCCTCCATGTCACGTTGTCCTCTTGAGGGTTTGTCCACCTCAACGTAGCCCTACAATACTTCCAACAACTTTCTATGGCCTGCGGTCTAGCTTGTTGTAGCTTTCGGCCTCCTCAACATGCCCAAACAGTCACTCAAATTCCAGCGTTATGCTCCTCCTATACTCGGCCTAGCAGCCTGCCCTCTCAGCCCTCCTTCCAACAATTCGGTCACCTTAATACGCCTACGGCTAGGGCTTGGACAGACCTACAGCTAGGGCAGATTAGACCTGTGTATAAGGGTAGTGAGTAGGGCCTCCTCCACCATGTTATATCTCCATCCTTGGACTGTGGCTAGGCTCCTTTAGGTGGTGTATAGAAGCAGTGATACGCCTCACTCTTGACTTCGTCTAGGGCTTGTAGAGACTAGTGTAGAGGACAGCGTGTAGGCTTCCCTCTTGACTGTGTCTAGGTCTCATGCTAGGGCTCATTACCTTCTGCGTTTAGGGCTTCCTCTCCTAGATTTCTCTTCCACTAACACCCAAAAAAAGTGGAGAGAAATCAAGAGTGAAGTGTGTGTGTAATGACCCTCATGTCATCTCCTTTTATACTAAAACGTTGAGCACATGTGGGTGTTATTTAGTTGCTGGTTGACCTTGATGAATTGTCTTATAAAAAAAAAAAATCATAACTCCATGAATACTTATCAGAATCAGATGATCTTTAGATCAATCCTACACCTCTCAATGAGAGGGATCCAAGAAAATATCAGCTACCATAAATAAGATGACCCACGTGGAATTTGACCCTAGTTGCCAATTTTAACATTCACCCTCTGTGTTTGTAGACAAAGAAGATGAAGGATCCAGTTGATTTTCAATGAAGCATTTTTCATCTCCGTTGTCGAATGATGGGTTGACATCCGGTGTGCTCTGCAAATGATCAATAATAGGTGCATCTATTGATGGATTTACACAAGGAAAATCAGTGATGGCGGAATCACCAAAGCTTTCAGGAAAATGTGGAGGAGGCACAGACAGAAGGAGATCATCCTTCACCGTGAGTTGATGTTCAGGTTCCCATTCATACTCATTATGAATGACAGTTCAAGTTGGTTGTGCAACATCAACTCCGTCAATAGATTAATCCGTGTTCACAACAAGTGTAGAGTCTGGAACAGAAGAACACAAGAAAGTGCAATCTAGAGGATCAGCAGAACACAAAGAGAGAGGTTGAGGTAACAAACGCATGTGACAATCCATGGGCTTCGCAACCAAATCTGCACAAAAATTGAGAGAAGTAATGTTGGGAGGATATTAAAGTTGAATAGACGTGTATGCATGTTCTCCTGCATCACTCTGCGGTGGTGAAGTGTTTTGATGAGGGGACAGTGAACAGTGACTTGTGAAAGCAACAGTGTCAGTCTGTGATTGTGCAGTTCCATAACCGAAGTATGTTGAGAAGTTTTGAACTTCAACTTCATCTTGGGATTGACTGATTTTTTAAGACAGTATTTGAATCTGTCTTAAAGATATTGAAACTCATCCGGCTTTTCAGAGCTTCAAACTGCAACACACGGAAGCGCTACCAAAAATCCATAGGCAATTCTTACAGATTCTTCTGTTGTTTTAACAGTTTTTTGTTAAGAGGTTCCAGATCAAAATGATGGAAAGTAGATTCAATGAGATCATAGAACTGAACAAGTGAGTGCACGCTGCTAGGTGGCAGGATGTTGCACCTAGCTGTGGGAATTCGCGAAGTGTGCGTGAAAGCAGCAAGTTGGCCTCTTCATCAGAGAAGTCATCTGCATCATCAATAAATGCATAGAAGTCTTGCAAGTACTCAGGCCAGGCCACTTCGCCTTCACCATAATACGTGAATTCTGACAAGAGATCAAAAAACTCCCTCATGATGTCGAGATGTTGCACATTAGAAAAACATCGCAGAGGTATGAGTCTAACAGTATCCATGACAGATATGCGAAGATTCAAAATAGGATGGGAGGAAACAACTTGTCATTTGGCCCTCCTTTTAGCGCCAGAAATGTTGACGGTGTTGGACCCGCCAACATGTTAGGGGATCTCCCCGGTAAGAAGTCTCAACTAGACCTCAGACTGTTTGGTGTAAGAGTCCTAGCAGTGGGTCGTATAATATCACCTTGACCGCGGTTGTGCGCAGAGGCAAGCAAGATTTCCTTGTTGGTAGCAAGGGTGTGACCAACGCGGCAAGCCAAGTAAGGTGCATGAAGAGTTCTAACACACGGAAAGTAGAGTGAGTGCGCCCCTTGGAAACTTGTGGAAACACGCAGCTTGGAAGGGAACACACGAGTAAAGATACATCACTAGCTGGAAGGCAGGTGAACCAACAATCCAAAATGATGGTTAAACCAATAGCACACATCTCAACAAGATTCATACATACATATATAGAAAGATTCCATACATACATGCGTAAGCAAACATTTACATATATCATTAGAGTAACCAAGACAACTAAACTACAATAATAACATATGCATGAAACGTGCTGGCTCTGTTAAGAGTGAAAAATCCAATCATACAATACAACCATGACCATCCACTAGTTCCAACAGGGGAACGTTACAATCACTGTCGTTGCTCCTCCAAAGAGATGTACTAGCTCTGCACTGTGGAAAATCCAAGCCTCATTGCAATACACTCCAAGCTTTCTCTAAGATACACCTATAGGAAGCTTGGCTCCCAAAATCCTGTACAATGAGTTATGAGGTTCTATAAATAGCAAAGGGTGGGGTGACCCTTGACATTCCCCTTTGTGACTCTCATTAGGGGATTTTTGAGGTCTAAAATGGACCTCTAAGGAAATTATGAAATAACAGTGGAAATAATAAAATAAGATTACATTACATCATCAAATTTTAGAGGGAAAAAAGATAAAACTATTTTTTCAACTCGTATTTTCAACTTATCTCCATATGAGATTAATCAAATTTCAAGGGAAAACACTCGATGGATGCATAATTTGATTCCTCATCTAAGAAGTACCCATGTTGCATACTTTCAATGGGCCCTGCTACGGTGCATCGCAAGTATACAACATGGGTAATCCTTGGATGAGTTAAATTTTTCATCTTGTTGTAACATGCATTTATTTGTTTATAACATTCATTTTTCATTCAAGAATCTCTTCAAAATATTTGAAAAAAGATAAAAGGAAAAGAAAGGAGTAATAATAGTATATCAGGTATGTTTTCCTTGTAAAGGAACAAGTGAAATAGAAGAATCGGCCCCGATATAGCGTAAGATGAAGCTAATGGTTATATGGATGTATTTGTATATACATATCACAAAGCATAAATACATTGAACTTACAAAGAAAACAAGTGCTAAAGTGTTAATACCAGACTTCAAGAATATATATTATGTTTTAAAGTTCGGCGGGGCCGTAAAGCGGAAAATGTATATGCATTGGTTCATTCACCAATGGCCGATTTCGATTTGAATTGACGGACCTGAAAGGTATATACACCATGGTTTAAAGT
>APFE030210824.1:0-109719 GCA_000404065.3 Pinus taeda
GTACCCATGTAGTGCCCATATTGTTACTATTGTGCCCCATAGAAGCCCACTATTGTTATTAGTGTGCCCTTAGATTATTATTGTTATGTCGGCTATAATCATGTTATGACCCCTTAGACTCCTATATATAGAAAGGAGGTCTTTTCGTTTGTATCATCCAAGAATTGTTCATTTATGTAATGTAAAGGAAGTTTCCCCCTCGAAGAGGCTGAATTCTAAGGTGTTGATCTATCTTTTCTATCTTTTCTTGAGCTGGTTACATAACACAAGCTGTAGGTGAAGACTTGGAAGCTAGAACATATGATCAAATGATGCAAGATGATTTTGCACCATTATGTTTTGAATCATTTCAGTTTTTGAAGGGAATTTTGCATAGCATATCTTCAAATGAGAAGCTTGTAGAAAATCGTGCAATCTCATTAGAACCAACAGAAAATGGGTTGCAACAGCCTTTTCAAGTTTTTCACGATCCAATAGCTAATGTGTTGGATGACGTCTACAGTCAAAGTCCTTCTCCATTAGCTAACTTTGATCTTGAAACAAGTATTGATACAAATTTGATCTGACAACTGGTTTCTTTGTCATTTTCAACAGGAGTCTCATCACAAAGCTCAGATGAAAGTTTTCATTCATGGTATGAGGAGAAGCAAGGTAATCCATTGGATGAGGTAAGTCCTAGTGCACATGAATTTCAAGATCCTTATGCAGTAGTTTTGGAGTCAGATAGAGAATCCATATTATTCAATCTTGGAAAATTTGGATATGTTTACAAGTTTTCATGGGAGTTGCATTGCAGTAGTTCTCTCTTCTTTCTCATAAAATAACACTTGTGGAGAATTCAAACTAAAGTTAGAATGCTTACTTGGTTGCATTGGTTGTTTCATTTCACTTGATCAGGTGATGAATGAAACAATTAGAGTAGGTTTTATTGAATAAGCTCCACTTCGAGTGTCTTTTCCAATTTGTTAGTTGTGTTTTAGTATTGAGTCAGCTTCAAGTCGATTTGTGTCTTTGAGTCATTAGTATTTAGTCATGTATTTTAGATTGAGCTTTTCTTACTCCATGCCCAACGGATAAGGCTACTAGGTCT
Source organism: Pinus taeda (assembly GCA_000404065.3). Classification (NCBI taxonomy): domain Eukaryota; kingdom Viridiplantae; phylum Streptophyta; class Pinopsida; order Pinales; family Pinaceae; genus Pinus; species Pinus taeda. The sequence continues at coordinate 1,091 of APFE030210824.1, forward strand.
ACAGTGTTCTTGGCACCTCCAAGGAGCTACCATCCCCATTGGAGCCAATGTTAGTGTTAGTCTTTTCATACTTTTATCAGGGATCAAAATCTGCTCTTTTTGCATTTTCATAATAGGAGTCCCATACTATAAATTTTTCATCATTCCATTAGGTCATGGATCCACTGATGGTTGTTTTCTCTTCAGATCCTCCCTCATAGACTATACGTGTTGATCTTCAATCTACAGTCCATTTCATTGGGCCATAGGGTTTGGTTTCATTAGGTCTATGGTTTCATTACCAAGGTCAAGAAACTGATTTTCAAATGTAAAGAAAGGTCAGCAAGGGCATGAGGATGATCAAATGTAACCTAGTGTAATTTTCATCTCAAAAATCATGCTTTTGAGGTGAAAACAGAGTCTTTTGAATTTCTTTATATTTCATTGTGTAATTTTATGTCTTTCAAATGTAATAGTTTCACCATCCCAAACTATTAACTCAGCGTTCCAAAGATGCCAGACCATCAAAGGATCAATTTTTCAAAGGAAATATTCAAGTGAAAGGGTAAAGTTTCAAAGGGTTAAGTGCATGCCAAAGGGAGTTTTTTTTTCCTAAGGGTGTCCAAATCATCATTTTCCACAAGCACTAAACCTTAATTTCCCCACCCATTGAGCTAGGGTTGGCTATGGAATCAAAGAAATCTGAGTATATGAGGCATAAGGGAGGTCATTTTAGTGAGTATGAGGCCATTCCAACTCATACACATCATGTCTCCATCATTTTTCAACAAGTCATTCCAAGGGACAAATCATTTGCCATACATAGGGCTAGTTTTTCTTAAAACTATGTTCTAGATCAAACAGGAAAGAATTTTGAAAACATGAGAGAGGTTTTTGTCCAAAATCAGCCTATGAAGAAAAACCTCCTTCAATTTTTACATAGGTATCATGGTTTTAGAGAAATATCAAAAATACAGTTGCCTCAGGAGAGTTGATGCACTTCTGGAGTGACCTTGGGAAAATCAATATTTTTCCTAGTTGGTGTGCCCAAATTACTTACTTGATGAGTCAAATGATAAAAACTAGACATAGATATATTTCCAATGAGCCATATTTAGTTCAATTTGGAGTTGAGGAAGACCTCCAAACATTGAATGAAACAACACTCCGCATTTTGGCAGCCTCATTTTGCACATTTTGAATAGTATTGGGAGATTGAGATTTTGAGAGGAAAAATGAGATATAAATTAAAAAATTCAATATTTTATGGAAATTAGACTCGACAATATTTCCAATGAGCTATCCCACGCCCAATTTGGGCACCAGGAAGGCCTCCAGAAGTGGTCTGCAAAAAGGCACTGTGCTTCTAGGTGAAGGCACTATGTGTAGGGCAGTGAGCTTCAAAATCACCTTAGACACCAAAATTTCACAATCTTTTTGCAATTTCCTCTTCTACAAGTAATTTTCTATACTCCACTTGATTTTTAGCTTGCACAATGATTGTTTTAGACATTTCCTTCACACTTAGTATCAAACCCTAGTTTTCCCTTATAAAACCGTAACTGGTTTGTTTTCCCCATCACCTATCACTAGAACTAAAATCCTTTTTATATCAATCCTTATCCCCTCATCTATATTCCCTCATACATCCCTCATTTGAGAAACCCTCTCCCTCACCCTCATGATTCATAATTTACCCATAAGTGCCTAAATTCACTCAAAACTCATCCCTACAAAGCCTAAAGCATCACACTCATTCGCATCTTCATTGTCTAATATTGTGAAACTAAAAAGTTGGTTAACATGGATAGAGGAGATTATGATTATGATGAGGAGAATACAACAAGTGGCAGTTCAACAAACAAAAACAGGAGAAGAAACCAAGGAGAAAAAAATTGCTGAGGTGCTAGTATACTTGACATATCAAAGAGGTACAAGGAAATTGTTTGCAGCTGCTAAGCAAGTGTTTGCTCCATAGGATGTGGAAGGGACCTTGCCTTCTTCATCATCCCATAGGAAAATGCTATCTCCACAGGATGTGGAAGGGGCTTTGCCTTCTTCATCGACACAGTAGGTATAGGTACAATAGCTGAATAAAGGGAAGGAAAAGGTGCAGGAAGAAGACTTGGATGATGAGCAAGAAAGAGAGTTTGAGTTGGAAGAACATGATGAGCCTGAGCAGCTTGACACTGAGATTATTTATTTAGAAGCTTAGGAGAGGGAAACTATCAAAGACATCATCATTCAGGAGAAGGAAGCTCAGATACAAGCCTTGATAGAAAACCTAGAGAGAGCCAAGTTTGTCATCACATACATGGAGTAGGAGAACAAACAATTGAGTGACAAACAAGCCCTCATGGAGCTAGAAGTACTTAAAGCAAAGAGGCAAAGTGACAAAGAGGCTCATGTCACTTTGATTCCTATCAAGCAATAAATTGAAAAGGATAAGGAGACTTGGCTTGAAAGAGTCAATCTATATCTTGAGGAGCTGATTAAGAAGGCCAACAGGGACAACAAAATGCTTAGACACATGGCATATCACTACATGTCCCGCAATAAGACTTGCAATATGAGAATAAAAAAGATGAAGGCTAGGTTAAGGAGGGCTTTAGAAGGCAAAAGGGAGGAGGATAGACTTAAGATGTTGGTTGAAGCCTCCTTGGGTAATCAAAGCAATTGATGGTGGTGCTTCATACCAATTTTGGACACTTTTTAAGAAACTTTTGTCATTTTTGAATTTTTGAAATTCAATACACAGATAAACTACTCAGAAGTGGTGCTACGCTTTTTCTAGGGGCACCCAATTGACAAATGGCTTGAATTTTTGGTTTCAGGTCATCAAGGAAATGCACCCTAGCAATTTTCAGAATTTTTGGAGCAAAACTAGTCTGCCAGAAGGTCCAAAAACACTCAAAAATTGACCTTTCTGCCAATTTTTGGACACACAAAAGCTGCCTTAGGAGAATCAACTTTTGAGGGGTCAAATAAGCTCCAAATTCAAAAATTCTAGGTGTGCTGGAACGTAGACGTGAAGGCCTTTCCAATGAGCTGTTCTGGGCTCAATTTGGATGATGGGAAGGCCTCCAAAATTGGTCTGAAAAATAGCACTACGTGTAGGGAAATTTGGCTCAGGGTGCCTATTTTGCCAATTTTTTACTATTTTCATGATTTCTCTCTCATGGTGGATGATTCACTGATGTAATTAATGTCATGGTTTGTAAATATGATGGTCAAACACTTGTAGATGGTAGATTCATTAGATTAAAAGTGGTTTTGAGGGTAATGAAGCAGTTTCCCCTCTTTTAGAGGCAAGTTGTTTGATTGCCTAGATTCCTGTTCCTTGTTTAGAAATGGTTGAAACATCTCCTCTTCTCATGGTTTCGACCCCTGATGGTTAGGTTGATTGCTTTGAATGTCTATATCATGTATTCTCTTTGTCATTTGAAAAGGTTGGATTCAACTAGATGCTCATGTACTGAATATACATCATCTTGTAGCAGTTTGGCAGGAAACTAAATAAAGTTGCAGCTATTTTTATGGGATCCATGTGGTATGGCCTTTAGCATGAGTTTCTTCTTCTATTATTATGTTTTCATGTTTTTCATGTATGCCTCTCTCATGTAATTGCTTCTAATTGGATGTTTTCAAGTCAGATAGGTGGAATCCATTAGGTGTTGATGCTATGCCTTGGGAAACCACCAATATTTCAAGTCTTTTTTTGCTATTTATGAAGGATTCATGACCTTCTCATGCCCTTTTTAGCTCCTCACTAGTTTTCACTTCACCTCATCAAGCCTAAGGTGCTAAAGCATATACCTACCTTGCCCCATAGAACACCCTGCAATTCTAACTTAGTTTCCCAGACCCAAATTGCCCAGCTCCTCCTGATCTGGAAAAACACAAACAAAACCTATAAAAAACATTGAGCTACTATACCTAGCATAAAATATTATTCCTGATTTAGTCATCTTGACTGAGATCCATAAGGAGAGAGCCCTCTCTCAACCTTGTAGGGCTAGCTACAAGGCTAAGCTTGGTTTGTGGTTACCCTGGAAGTTGCCTCCCTTCAGCCTGAGGTAAATCTTGGTGATAACAGATGTGAAGTTCACTTCCAAGTTTTGGAAGGAGTTATTTGTAGGTTTGGGCACATAGTTGGCCTCTAGTACAACTTATCATCCACAGACAAATGGAAAGGTAGAGAGGTTTAACAAGATATTAGAGGAAATGTTGAGGATGTATGTGATGCATCAACAGAGGAAGTGGGAAGAGTATCTCCCTTTGGTAGAGTTCACATACAACAACAATTATCATGAGTCATTGAGGATGAGTCCTTTTGAGGCATTGTATGGGCGAAGTTGTAACTCTCCCATCAGTTGGAGTGATCTGGTTAGTATGGTATTGATTGGACTTGATATGTTCGAAGATATGGAACAAGAAATGTAGGTGATCAAGAAGAATATAAAGGTAGTACAAAATAGGCAAACGAGCTATGCAGATAGGAACAGGTTGTTCAGGGAGTGCTAGGTTGGGGAATAGATGTACTTGCACATCAAACTGAAGAAGAGCTCCTTGAGGATTGGATCATGTGCTAAGCTGGCAACATGGTTTTGTGGACCCTTTAGTATCATTGAGAGGATTGGGCCAGTAGCCTATCGAATTACACTACCTCCAATAGTGAAAGTCATGATGTCCATGTGTCTTTGCTTAAGAAGTATGTTAAGGATGTTGATCATGTGATTGACTAGCTTGTATTGCAGGTGGAACTAGATGGAGAATTCTAGCTGGAGCCTTAGTGTATATTGAAGAAAAATGTGCTCATGCTCCAGAACTAAGCAATTGAGCAAGTTAAAGTGCAATAGAAGCACTTTTGGCCTGATGAAGCTACATGGGATATGGTGGATTAAATGTGGGCTATGTATCCTTCCTTGTTTTCCGGTTGAGGTAAAGTAGCTTCGATATGGTGTTTAGTATATGTTTTGGTATATATTTATGGTGATGTTGCTATATGTACATATGTGTATGGATGTAAATACCGCCATGAGTTATGCTATAAAGCTCCACTATGCCGTATGGGTGTTATGTCATTATGGTTATGTTGTCATGTTAATATGCTGTAATGTTATCATGATGTTATGATGTCATGTGGGTTAGTACTCAGCAGGATGATCATTGTAAGTACCATAATGAGTTCTGTTATAAAGCTCCACTATGTGGTAAGTAATCATGTTGTCATGATGTTTTTTTTTGGGTAGACATTTCATTGTAAATACTCCATCGGGTTGTATTATAAAGCTCCATGAACAATATGTCTTCTTTTAGCAGGTTGCTAAGGTATATGTGTGATTGAACACCGAGGACAGTGTCCCCAAGGGGGATGGTTTTGTAATAGCCCTAGTGAAAATTACATGTAATAAAAGTTAAAAACAATAACCATGGTCGATAGGACACTTATTCCAAGATGAATGTTGGGCAAGACATCTTAGGGGGTGTTCATTTGGTTGTTTATGGTTAAGGCTTTGGAAAGGAAAAATGGAATTTTTGGCACAATTATTTATGAAACTAATGGAAATTAGGAGAAAAAGGAGGTGAAAGGTCACAAGATGCTTGAGAGGAGGAAAATGAAGGAAAATAATGGAAAATGAAGAAAACAGAGGCCTCATTCATAAAAAGGCTTCTGAGGATCAGTTGGTAACCTTTTTTCAGTTGAGTTTTGGAGCTCTCTCATTATTCTCTCTCTCTCTCACCCTTGGACACTTAGAATTTATTGGAGCACTTTGGCATTAGAGCAAGAAAGGAAAATAAGGCAATTGGAAGCAAAGATAAAGCAGGGAAAGGTAGGATCAAGAAGCTACAACAGGCTTCATTGTAGGTATCAAATTGCATGTGTATTTTCCTTGCTAGATTTGGCATGCATGGGATTGCATATGCTTCTTTTCTACCACGGCGTTGTTGCTTCCAGAGACAACCTTGGATTGCTTACAAGACCAGTGTCTGGGTAGATCTAAATTGGTGTGCCTCAAATGATTCTCAAGAAGGAGGAGACATCACCCGTATTCTATACATATATATCCGAGAGTTGGTTCTTTCATCCAAAGATACAAGCCATATATTTTAGATTTTCTACATACATATAGTTCCCAGAAATATAACAGAACTAGTGGAGGCCGAGCACTTCAAATATTTATAGTTTTAATCAGCATTATAAGATCAATGAGAGAAGTTAAAGCAAAATGATAACTCAGGATATAGAGCTCAAAGAACCAAGAATTATATATATAAAACATTGAGTCTGAAACCATGAGATTTACTATAATTACTAAGTTAGAGGAAGATATAATGGATAGAAAAGAAGTTGAGTGATATGCTTCATGTAATACAACTTGAAAATATGATTTCAACCCCTCACACAGGCATATTCATTAACACTTTAACGCAGGTGAATATGTAGACAAGCTTGAAATATCAGAGTACATATTATTGCATGAATTCGAAAGAGGAAAACATACAAGATGAATGAAATAGAGAAATAACACACTGTAATACTTCAGAGGAGGAATCACCACCAATCATGTAATATTCTGTGAGACCTATGTGACTAAGTGATACAATTTTTACAAAAATAACAGACTTTATTTCAAATTTCGGAACCCTTTTCAGTACTGTGACCCCCTATATATAAGAAGAGGGGGTGGTTTCAATCATGGTTTAATATATAAAATCTTGGGCCGAGTTTTTAGATGTCAAGTCAAATTTCTCTCTTAGCCAGGGGAGGTTCCGCATCCCAAAAAAATTAAGAATAATAATAATGACCTCATAGAGGAAGGCACATCACAGAATCACAGAACAAGTGAGACATTAATGCAAAATCCCAACGCCCCATCCCTGTAATCACTTCTATTTCATGGATGCATTTAATTAATGACATATGCTCCTATGTTGCTCAGCTAACTCTCGTCATTCCATTTTAAAAAACATTTGGCGCCGACCTTGAGAACGAGTTACGAAGAGCCATTTCTGGGGGGTGCCCAGACTTGGTTTTGAATGCTCCCTCTCCTGATTCACTGCTACAGCTGCCTCTGAGACTGATTCTACCATTTATGCATAAAAACCTTCTGAACACGATCAATGCCCTAATTCGGCCTCTGGAACAGGCGAAACGGCACCTTTGGGTTTCCCCCATAGCTCCGCTTTATTACGTCCCCTTTTGTAGTGCTTCGCATATGACCTGGGGCTTGGACCAAGGGATTTTTTCTTCGGTTTTTAGACTCTCAATAGTTGCACAGGGGCCTTTTTATTTATATTGTAGAAGTCCCTCATCAGCCGATTTTCCAGACCCAAACTCTTTCTAAGTCACAGTTCATAACTTATCGCACCCGGGGGAGGAGTCCCACATATCGCAATCACACTTTTCCAATGTCTTAAACCTTTTCTTTCTTGATAGTGTGGGCAAATAGTCTAGAAGCGAGATCCTTATTGGTCACGACATAATAATTTATCATGTCTGGGGGTTTCTTGTATATCGCAGTCGCTGGTTCCCTCAGCTTTAGCCTTTCCATTTAACAGTTGTGATTGCCAATTTGTAGGGTGACATCATCACTACCACATGTCACCCTGTGAGTGGTGACACATGGCACCTAGAAACAGGCCCATGTAACCCCTAAAAACACTGAAACTAGGCAATATGTGTCCTCTACCAAGTCATCAACCATACTGCCACATCATTGTTGACGTCAACTGCCCTGTCAGCTTTGAAGACCAATCACATACTACCACGTGGCCTCTAGGAGGAGAGATAAAGTGGTACGCCGGACCATGGTTTTGTTGGCCTTTTCCTTTGTAAACTTTTTTCTCCCCCCCGATGACTTTACACAAAAATCACAAATCGACGGCTTGCAAGTCTTTAAAGTTTTAGAATCCGCCAATTTGCCAAATTGTGGCACTGCTGGATTTGCAGGATGCGATATGCGATATCGATGTTTGGGACTTTGATATGTTGATAAACTTAGTTGTGTGCCCTAGGATGTTGCCAATGGCTGATTGCGATAAATGCTTCACTCAGACCCGCCGACTGCCGATATGCGATATCGATAATTGACAGATCGTTATTTCTCGTTCCGTCAGTGCTCCATACCCGTCTGACCACCGATATGTGATATGCGATGAGCCTCCTGGGTCTCGATTGCGATTTTCTCTCAATACTTAGCCAATTTCCTTAATCAGCTAGACTTTTCAGGGGTAATCTTCTACAAGCTCTAACTTTTTATCCGGGAACCCTTTTTTGGACATCTATATACCACCATAAATATTTTTCCGAGCATATTGTACAATAGAGAGGGTCTCATCAAGCTCTGATAACTTATGTGACTCAGGAAATGGCTTCAAATTCACTGTTCTCATGCATCCTAGACAACTAATCATTTACAAAGCAGTGAGTGAGTAGTAAAGGACAACACATGGCATGGGTATTTCTAGATGTGACAATATTTCTAGTGTAGCCTTGCCATTTCCTGATAGATTTGATGAGATGGATTCTCTTATTTAGTTTATGTGGGATGGATGGATTAGATTCGAATTTGAGTGTGGTGGATATCCGAATTGACAAACACATGGTCTAGTGGTCCTTGAACTAAACTGAGGATCACGAAGCTATTGACCTAGTAACCCCTAAACCAGACTGTGGGTTGCAGTAAAGCCATATTGCGTGCCTCAGTGGGCCTAGGAATCCTTGCTGGTGAATGGAGGGATATATGGTAAAGCCAAGAGGTGGATTTTATCTCCGTTTGGCCTAGTGGTCCCAAGATGGGATGCACGGTAAATCCTAGAGAGCATGTCTCAATGTAGGGCCTAGTGATCCCTGGATTAGGCTGTGGATGCGTGGTAAAGACTGAAAGACTAGAAGGAACTCAAATTCCTAATGGTGTAGAATGAGAAATCCAGTGGCATCCATGTTGATTAGTGTTTTTGGTGTGTTCTATGAGTTCCAAATTCATGCTTGGAATATGACACATGGTTGATTTCCTGAAGAGTGACTTGGCTCAGCCAATCTATGGTCAGGTGGAACATGGTAGTCCCATCTTTGGTTGGTTCATTGAATTCATTAATGATAAATCCATTCCCTTTATTTTGATGTGAAAATTTATTGATGTATATGTGGATTTTTATGGCTGATATGTTTATGGTATTTTTGTTCCTATTATGCTGGTTATACGTATATTTTATGACAACAACTATGTATGGCTTTCAGCATGTTTTTACTTGTATATGAATGGATAATGTGTCTATGACCTAATAGAGGATAATGCGGCAATTGACATGAGGGAACAATGGTTCATACAACTCTCAGATAAGTATGAGATCCCTACACTTAATGCTGTTGTTTACACCTGTAGCTTACATTTCAATGATATGTTTGACGAAATGCCTGCCACGGATAGTAGGGGTATGATTATGGCTGCATCATTTTTTCCCTGTATTTTTACTAATTCTAATCTATCACTCCATTTTGGGTAGTGGCCTGGGCTCTAGGCTTGAAAAATTGGGTTAAATCCTAGGGCTGCTAGCGCAAAATTATCAATTTTGGTCTCTGGTCACTGGCAGACAAGCTTTTGAGAGCCACTTTAGGTTGTTGATCACTCCCTTGCCCATAGCATGAGAGCAACAATGGCCTAAGAGATCTAGAACAATAGTGGGACCCAGGGACAGGTTGTCTGAGTGGTTGACATGTCTCCCAAGGGTTCTGTTGCTGATGTTGGATGACTGTGTGTCATGTTTTGTTGATTCCACTTCCTTAAGGTCACTTAGGAGGTCGAATCTGATCATAGTAGCCTCTCGTCTCATGTTTACTCCGGTTGGAATGATTACTTGGGTGGATGTGGGAGGAGGGTGTTACAAGCAAGGTTGTAGTAGCATCTCAAAGTGGCACTGATTTGGTATGCCTTTGATACCAACATTATCCAAGATATATATATATATATATATATAGCCACCTAATGCTTTTACGACTTTCGCTCAAGGCCTAATGAAGCCAATACAATGTTACTTTGAGAGCTCAAAATTAGGGCCTAATCTTCAATCACCTTGAATAGTAATTCAATGGCATGAGAATCATATGATTAGTCACATAAATAAGTCAGAGTATGATGGATAGTTGGCATGAAGGGGTTATAGCATGTAAATAATCTTTAAGTTCAATTTTTTGTATATTGTAAAAGTAACATATTTACAAATATTTCCTTTTTCTCTATTTTCTTTTTAACCATGGTGAATTAGTATAACTTGCAAACCATATATACCAATAATTTATGACTTAACAAGAGCTAAGATGTGTCACCCCAATAGAGTGGAATTTATTCCATGGCTTGCCTACTCTATGAGCCTTATCACAATAGGTGAAACGCATCCCTTAAAATTGAACCCAATTAGAGTGGACAACAAATCGTTCTCCTGACCACTTGAGCTACTAATATAGGACTTATTACAAATAATTTTTTTCCTATTAAAGGCAATCCCAAGCTAAGGATCGTTGGAACAAATTCTCATTATACATGAGGATAATTTTTAGGAAAAGAATGCATTTTCATATGAAAGCCACATCCATTTAATGTTTACATTACATGTATACCTTTTATGATCTATAAACTATCATGGATATTCCACTGGACAATTCATCACAACAAATCTGATAAAAAAAATGGAATCTATATTATGAAGGTTAAATTCATTCACATATTTGTTAACTATTGATTTTTTGTTTATGCATGAAAGAGATAAAACACATAAAAATAGAGACCAACAAATACAATCATACACCATTCGGAGTGAGCACAAAACTTTTCTCTAGGAAACAATAGCAAGAGAAAACCCAATTAGAAGGTGAGGCTACTCTCCTCTCTTTTCTGGTATGGAAATAATGTAAATACAAAGGAGAAGAAACTATCTATAGAGTTACCTAAGACCTATAGGTTGCTAAGCTGCTATAGAACTGATGTAACCAAAATTGATCCCTTCAAACAAATTTCAATCTTTTGAAAATTTTGATCATTCTATCACATTATTCCTACAATTCTAGAATACCCGTTTAGGGAATTTTCACCATATCACAAAACTTGAATGAAATCTGGCTCATCGTCTTAAGTTATTCTTTACCCAGTAGGATTTTCTAGTTTAAAGTATATCAAATAATATTGACACAACTAGGACAAAAGTAAAACCTAGTGTCCTCAAATCCTTTTCTTCTTAATTTATCATATTTTTCATGCAACTCACATATAAAGAAACACTCTTACACATAGGTTAATACTCTCTACTACATTTTGATAAAAATCATCCTCAATTTTCTATTTTCTCATTAAATTACAGATCACAATAAGTGACATAATTCATCATCTTTCTAACTGAAATATTTACAAACATCACCTCTATTCAAACCATATAACTGCGTCAAATACAAAACTCTATGTTATTAGCCTATCTCTCCTTTCCGTTTTAACATGATTACATATTTGAGCTTCACGGGACAAAATTTCATAAATATTATAATATTATTAGGTTTAATATTTCATCTCCTTTCAAGATCAACACCATATAAATTGTATTAATGTACAATCATGCCCTTATTATATTATATTTAACGAAAATGAACAATTGTTAATATAGTCATAAACTTTATTCATTAAAAATATTGAAACATAAATGGTGTAACATTAAATATGCTATAATTACACCTCAATGATGTTATAATCATTGATATCCTATATTGTCACAGGTTATTATTGGAAAGATATGTGTCATTAATATATTTTAATATCATTCTAAATAAATATCCTATCTCACGTCATAATATGAGGATATGTTCTATAACATAAAAATATCTATTTATTTCCTACCATTTATTGATTAAACAGCCCGGTTATTATCCAAACATATGTTTTAAGTCAAAGTTTGAAATATAATATAAAATTTATTAAAAGGCATTTAAAACCTAATAACTCGAAATAACGACTAGAGTGGCCAATGTTAAATATTATTCAAAACTGCGACAATAGAGTGATAAAGATATTAAATTAATGCAAAACATCATATATATTTCTTTGTCCAATGTCGTAAATATGATGCTTTATTATATATCGTTACCCCCATTTTTATCCATGTGTAAGTAAAAGTAAACTACTAAAAATAGAAATAAACTCCAATGGTTTCACTAACACTTTGAATGGGGCAAAATCACTCTAATTGGCCCATGCACATATAGAGCGGTATCACCTTTTTGCTAATTAAGTAGGAGAAATCCATGATAGTTATTCATCTCTAGGATTCTGTGTCGTCATATCAAGGCTTCTCTTTAATATACCCTCCAACTATTTTTATATTTACATTATATAAAGATGTATTAACCAATCCGAGCATAAAAATTGGCATCAATGAATTACGATATCAAAGATTGTCCACGACATTATAATTTTCTAATATTTCCAACTATATATTTGTAGGTCACTACTTTTGGAGTAAGATAGTTTTTACTTACTAATGGATTAGCTAATTTGGTAGCAACAGATGAGAATTTATTGCTATTCTTTAAATCTCTCCTAATGCAAAGCATAACTACCATAAGATACGAAAATTTTTAATTTAGATTTTTTTTCCATTTCGTAGGAAAATTGTACAAAACAATAAATATATTTTTTAAAACTTATTAACATTTATGATATACTTAATTTATTCTTTACAATAATTATGTATCCTTATTTTAATTACTTCCTTTGTATCTAGACACCTTAGCGCTGATTTAAAAAAACACAAAATTATAATTTGAAGTAAATAAGATTTGGAGCATTAGTTATACATATCTCCACCAACTAATGCATAAATTCACAAGCAACTTGTAGTCCAAATGATAGTTTAGTGAGAGAATACTTAAAAAAAAAGAAATAAAATTCTTTAAATATTACTATTTACTAAAAATTACTGTATACAATGTGAAACATGATGCTATAAGTTTGTAAATATACTCATTATCATCCTCAAAGCTATGGAATGTGAAACATGATGCTATAAGTTTGTAAATATACTCATTATCATCCTCAATGCTATGTAATGGGAGGTAAATACTCTCGTGGAAACATTAACACGATATGAATGCACCTTATTACATTAACTTTAATTAGCTAAAGGTAAACAATTATCCATAAAAGTATATGCATGTAAATTATCTTCTCATGCACTAATAATATAAGTTTTAAGTTTTAAGAGATGGCACAAATTAATTTGATATGAGGTGCTTTAATTATTAATAATATAATGACATAAATTTATAACTAAAATAAAATACATTTACTTGTTAAAGTGTGTCTTCCCATCTATTTGAAATTTATGGGGATAAATCAAATATACTTTCAAAAATTTATGGTTTTTTTGGCAAACCATAAGTAGTGACAAAGAATGTATACATCTGTAAATATGTTTTAGTTAAATTTAATTTTATATTTAATATTGGGAAAAACAAACTATTTATTTACAATGAAATACTATTACACAAATATATAAATTTTACCCTTTTTTTATATATAATACAACATACCATATATAATTGTTATGACATACTATGCAATGACATATCATATATACATGTTATGTAACATGTAAATAATTAATTTAAAGCATCCCAAATAAAGAAGATCCAATTTGAGTTATCCATAAGACACATATTTCATTAAATTTAGAACAATGGATTTAGAATTAAAAAAAACAGAGTTTAATGATGGCCTTCGACCAAAAGATTTTGCGTGGTGTTCAACATCGACTCATGTATTCACACCACGTGAATTGTACTACAGTACCTTGAGGGTCATTATCATTATCGATGATTCCTTTCGCGCCTGTTAAGAGCTTACATCATTTGCTGGAAATCAGGCGATGTCTTTCCATGTTCGACTTCAGAAAATCTTTTCACATGGATCGACTTGTACATCGGGTGAAGATTGAATGAGTTTGAAGACCCCGGATCTAGTTTCATCCATCCGAGCTGCGATATATTCAGGAAAATAAAGACATCAAATGTACTCCATAGCTGCACAAATGATCATCCAAGCTAAGGGATGATGGCTCTGCAAGAATCATCAATCTGCCACACAGACGGTTGTCTGTCCTATGTACATGAAAATGAATTTATAAAACTGAGCATGGGAATCCCTTCCTCAGCTAGATCATGAAAATAATATGAAGATAATGTATTGTATTGTATTTTATATAGGTCACCTTCTAGTTTAAAAAACCTCGGATCCTCATGATAAAGCATTTCACCCGACATCAGAAGATTTACGACCTCTTGCTTTAGGGGGCAACTGTTATAGACATATTTGGGCACTACAACCCCAATCAGATATGTCCATAAACCAAGGGCTCTTTAACCCCTAAAAGTGTTGTTTCACACCCTAAAAGATCAAGGTCAACTAATTACAACATTTCCCAGAAGTTCCACCTGAAAAACCACTCAGAACTGGCCAAAACTGGACCATCTCACCTGCTCCATGGTCAGGGTGTGATGCATCTCACCTACTACACACGGGAGGTGTGATGCATACTGAAAAGGCCTTCTGTAGGGTGCGATGAACGAGAATAGACAAATGGCAGAGATAGTTTACTAAGTGGATGATCAAGGAATCTTCTAGAAACTTCTCATATGACACTTGCCTCTCAGAATTTGCCCAGGGATGAGTAAGAGATCAATGAAATTTCCAAGTGGAACCAAGAACTATCAGTGAAATGACACTAATCAAAAACCCATAAGCTGACTCACCCCCTGCAAATATCTATATATGGATCCCTCATCCTAGAGATCCAGAGGCTAGAATTTTGTATTTTGTTAGGAAGTGTTGTTGGTTTCTTTGTGAGACATTATATTGTTGGGTGATCTAACTTTTCATGAGGTGAAGAGGGCTTTCATGCTGGGAGGATGGCGCTGGATTAGACAACATGGTTGTAATCCTCTCTTCTACTTCTATCAATAAAGTTATTTGATTTTTCCTCCATATGTTTGCCTATTTCTGAATCTTGTATTTTTATATGCATTTGTATGGTTAATGTACATCTGATTCTATATTATTTATGGTGTCATAGATCTCTATGCTTTGATGGTATTTTGTTGATTTGCCTTTACAGGTGTTCTTTGAAGCGGGACAAGTGAGAAAGGAGTGGGAAATCTCTATCAAAGGAGAGAGGAAACAAGCAAGGAGCCAACCGAAAGACTAAGGTTGGTGCTCTCTGCTTCTCTCTCATCTATCTCCCATAAAGGAAAACACAAGTTACTTTGAATTGTTTGTTTCTAAGATAGCTACCCGTCTTAGTGGGAATAGCAGATCTGAATAGACACTAGTTTTCTCGAAAACAATTAATCATGTGAAGAAGTACATAGTCAAGACTCTTTTGGTCCTTTTCTATATCATCTTCCTAACCTCAACACTCACTAGTATGTTCACCTGCTAGTGTTAGTTTGTCGCAAAAGAATTTCTCTAGCATTCTGACATAGTATCATTTTATCCCCCATGACTAATGAAGAGCACCATTTACATAGACCGCGATCATGATTGGCCTTCATTTCACCTAGACAATTTCTTAAGCATATCACAGTGATGATTAAGATAGACCACACCAATAATTATTTTAATCAACAATGATTATTTTAATCAAAATTTTCAGGTTGGACCGAATATAGGCACTTATCCAGTTGAATTCCCCCCCTATTTCAGAGATCTAGTGTAGAGAGGGTATTGATGGGCTTCTGTTTTGGTCCATAACATGAGGAGGGAGTGTTTCTAAGCCCTCTAGTTTGATCCCTATAACTAGGAAGTAGCACTGAACCCTCAAAACACTTGAATTTTGATCTTTCACTAGTCACAACTTGATCCTTAGGCTTGGAAAAGGACGTGGTTTTCTTATTCACCCTAACAGTTGGATTTTTGAGCTATAAAAAATTCCCCATAATATATGAGGTTAGAAGAGAATATGATGGCCAAAAGACATTACAAAATGTACATCAGTAAGAGAGGCATGAAGAGATTTTTGACTAGAGAGCTGAAGAGACTCAAAAGTGTAGTCAAGTACATAAAGAAGTATATCCCTAAGGTAGGCATCCTTGTACTCAGTACTAAGATAATAGAGCATATATTCCCATAAAGCATATTGTGGATTGATGTCTTCAAGGACTAGTCATGATACATTGTAGATTTTTGGCACAATAGTGATCAGTAGGGTTGGATACTGATGTGAGTGCCCCCAATGATGGCCCTCAAATTTCATAATATATTCTCTAATTTCAGCTTTGGGGAGGAAATGATCACGAGTGAAGTGGCCTCAATGCGCCAAGGTCTTCGATACACACCCTAATGGTATGAATCAACTATGTGTGAATGAATGAGTTAATATCAAGAATGTAGGGAGACCATTTGATTATGAGGAATTTATGTATCTTGTTAACAATTATGAGGGAGATCAATCATAATGATAATGGTTCCCAAGGTAATCAATATAGTCTACCAAGTACAAATGAATGAGCTAAAGTCGAGCACTCCACAAAATTGGTCGACATGAGCCAATGCTGAAAATATGATGCAAATCGCGAGGAAAACTACCACTGGTGACTACAAGCTATAAGGTACTGGACTATTTCTAGATCTACATCCTAGATAAGGTGTTAAAATTGATGGGATGAGATCTGTCGAAGGAGGGCCTTAATTTATCCCCCATCATCAACACAAAACTAACACCAATATAAGGTCTCTGATGATAGAAATGAAGAAGTGATTTATAATTGACATATGTATGGACGAAACACAAGGTATAATGATACGTCCAAATGACCGAGTCTTAACTGATTGAACTTGGAAGCATAGACTGAAGAAGAATAACAAACACAATGGTAACACAGGAGGCATCACCAAAGGCCATGGATTGGAAGGGTAACCAATAAAGTGAGATATTGACTCATGAAATGAAGTGACTCGACTCAAGCAATAGGTGCATTTCAAAAGTCTGATGAAAAATTAAGTGTAAGAGCATGATGCAAAAAAGTTCCATGTCCAAGGGCGACTTACAAATTCCATAATAAAGATGCGATAACAAAGAAGTCCTCCACCCGCACCCCCCAACCCCCCTTTTGTATAGTGTATCCCCTTCATAGTTTAATGAGAAAAAAAGAAAATACTAGTAAGCTCAATAGGTTCCTTTTTCGTGAAATTTATACCAAGGAAAAAAAGAGACAAAAGTACACTTGTGAACTTCTCATGGATTAAGAAGCTTGAGAATGGAAAATAGATCAATCACCGACTTTTAATTTAACTAGCAAGAAGGAAAATATGGAAAGAACTCTACATTTTCATAGAGGTTTGACAAGCATTAAAATATGGTAGTAAAATAAACTATGGATTTTCATGAGTTTAATGAGTCAAGAAAAGAAGACCAAAATGGACGACATTTTCGTATAGATTTAACGAGAAATAAAATAGACAAAAAGGAGATCAATATTTTCATTGCTTAAATAACATGAAAAGAAGACCAAAAGGAAGATTGTTCTCTAGAGACAAGTGGTATAATGTTATGCATCTTGTTTCGAGGGGTAATGATGGAACCGACCTAAGAAAAGCAGAAGGTGGTGGAAAAGTGCATGGAAATGGAAATCCCCTCATAACAATGCTCTCTCTGAAAGGTGATGGATGGTTGTGAGATGGAAGGTAGGTTAATGCAAAGGCAAGAGGTCGAGGATGGTTGTAAAGATGGCAAGCGAAATGAACGAATTCATCAATGTGAAAACATCTAGCAAGACATTGAGGAAAATTACCATAAGAGACCATAAAGAAACATAGAAAGGGTGTGGGGACCCCATATAGGCTGATAACCAAAAATGATAGACAAAGAGAGGTATGAGGCTCAAATTTGATTTCATGGTGAGTACTAAAGAGGATCCTCGAACCTACAAATGACTGTAACATGGACACTAAAATGAAAATCATGTGTTATTCTAAGGTGCCCATGGAGGGTAGGCTCTATCGCACAAGTTATGATATGAAAAAAGGAGTGGCTAATGCCGCAACCAGGCGGGCCTGACCCTAAGGCATGTTGAAACAATGATGGATAAGGCCAACAATTCCATGACAAGGTTGGGGAATCCTAGTCCTATATGTCAGTTTTAGAGATGTACCTTAGAGAAATGATCAAAGACACGAGATTTTTTTTTTTTTTTTGAAATATATACTTATTTACAAGGAACCATGCCCAAAGATCTAGGTATAGTAAGTTTCAAGATAGACCCTATTGTGGGGCTTGACAAGAGTGTTCCCATCATAATCGATGAGTACATATGCTACCTTATTAAGTACATGTTTGATAATGTATGAACCAATCCACAAAGGTTATAACTTTCCCAAACCAATTTGATCATTTCATTGATCATAGACCAAGACTAAATCACCTTCGAAAAAAACGTGAGGTCAAACAGACCTGTCAGACTAAAGTTTGACACATTTTTGATGAGCCTCATTGGCCAAATGAGCATCACGATTCAGTTCATCAAGTTGAGTCAAATAAAGGAGGTGTTATTCCTCGACCAAAGTGTTTGGGAGAAGTTCAAAGATAAGTTTTAATGAGGGAATCTATTGTAGTGGCTACAACCACCCTCCAAAATTTTCCCTTAGCCTCAATTTGGAGCCTCCCTTCTAACCTTCACAGTAATTTGCCTTGCTTCGTTAAGTTCACAAGCTTCAATGTATTTCTTGCAAAAAGGCAGCCTGTCGGTCACAACTTGATCCATTCCCCTCACAGGCTGCTCACTAGGACTTGGTTCAGTTGCAGGCTAAGCAGCTTCCCCTTGAAAATTGTGAATTTCTGGAGGGAAACTAACTGTCCCTCTAGAAATTGCGCAATCCTCTTTGGAAGCCTGTTGGGCTCTAGGATTGTGTAATCCTACTTGCTAACACTCCTAGAAAGATTTGTGAAAATTTCCCCAGCAAGGCTCAGTCTAGAATTTGTGCAAATCTGGGTAGCAGTTAGTTGCTCTACCTAGAAATTGTGCAAATCTCCTAGGAAGCTAGCCCAACTCCCAACCAGAAATGAACATTTTTCTCCAGCAGTCGAGCAGTCTCTTGCATGTGCAACTGAGTTGAGTGTTCCCTCCCAAACTAAGTAGAAGAGACTTGCATGCATGGGCTACTTCTCCCAAGGTAACATGCAAAGGCATCTCTTGTTTTAGGGATCTATGTTTATCAGTTGGAGGTTACATGCAAGGAGAAACTATGAATCCTCCCACCAAGTGTCACTTCCCCTATATTCATGGCGTGCGTGTCACAACCTCTATGTTATAAAAAATCATCAACCGGACGCTACAGAACTCATTCCTCACATCAACCTTACAGCTTTGACATACCACATCACATCTAGGAGCAGTCAACACATTCAACTCAACTGTTTTGGGGTAAGCCCACTTCCCATGCCTTGTGCTGCATTTCTGCCACTTTTTGTGTTTTTGCTTGTGGGAGTACTGTTTGCTTGATTTCTTTACATGTTTGCTATCATTTACATGTATTCTAGTTTGTCCTAGCTTTGTTTCAATTTTCATTGCTATCTCACTACTACTGCATGCATGAAATTGTTTTGCATGGATGTTCGCCCAACCAACGAACTGCCTCACCCACATGCATGATGATATTTTTGCTAAATATTTCATTCATGTTTTGTATGCACTGTCAATCACTTCTGTTATCACTTAGTGTCACCATGCATTCACTGCCTTATTTTCTTTCAGTTTCCTGTCAGCAAATCAAGCCAACCTTGGCCTAGACTCTGCCTCCAACAACGCTACATTGCACAATTTGGGGAGGGCAGGATCACCTTCCTCTCCAGAAATGTGCATTCCTACCCAACACTAGCCTCTAGGACTATTTTTCTCATTTCTGGAGGACAGTGGCTGCTTGGCCCAAGGAATTGCGCAAATCTGTCCTTGGGCCAGTGGTCCTCTCTAACAGGAATTGTGCATTGCACAATATCAACAGTGAATAGCCAGACTAGACTGTGCATTGTGCAGTTCCAACAGTATTTCAGTCTCCCAGTAGCCCAGACTATGCCTTGTGTAGTCTTGGTAGTTGGTCTCATGACCTCCTGATTGAAATTGCGCAACCTTCATGATCATTCACCTAGGTATGTTGCAAGTCAGTTATCATGTTCATTTCTGTTTTTGACTGAAAGATTGCTTGCCATGAGTGCTTCCATGTCTCCAGGTATAGTAGGTGTTCTTATGCCTCTCAGAAGTACATGTACAATGGTTTCGAGGAGAGAAGAGATGAAGACACCATTCAGATCACACTTGGGGATGTAGTCTATCAAGTGTCTTTGGACTTGCCTACCCACAAAGATATCAAGTTGTTCGTAGACAAGGAAATCAAGATATGAAAGCAATAACATCACAACGAGAAACATCATGAACAATAGTTGAAGACAACATACCAAATGCAATGAATGCAAGAGGAGGGTTGTTGACAACATGGAGGTAGAACAAGTTTGCAAGCTCAAGCAGATCCATTGATGATGAAATAAAAATTGGAGACTCCAGCTATGAGTTGATGACGTGACATGAAGATCGTGCGAAGACAAAGAATAGAACAAAGAAGGAGTTGCATGTGTTGAAGCAACAACTCAAGAAGAACATGAAGCTACACAAATAGATGAATGAGTTGCAGTAGGAATAGGAACAACAATGAGTGCAACATTCACTCACAAATGAAACTATGCCCGTACAAGTTAAAGATCCATCCTGGTAGCTGACATAGAGCAGACATGGTGAGTAGTGTTGTTGATCACATGCAAGGGATTTCACATCATGCATGTCATTGAGCACACTCATGCAATCCAACCCATTCAACACGCTCACCAAGGTGAAGACAAGACGCAAGTCCAATTGGAGCTGAACATGTACTTCGGCAAGTTGATGCTCATGAGCACCTACACACACTTGAAGATCAACACATACACTATTCATTAGCGTATTTCTGGTTCAGTCGCACCTAAGAAGACCATGCAAATGTTAGCAAACGAGTTGGATGAAGAAGCCAGACCAATGCACCGGTTGCAATGGAGGCAAGAGTTCATTTCAACAAGATGTCACCATGAGGTGCATGCACACCATCATGGATGACCAAGCTTGGCATCAGCTCACCACCTTCACCATCACAAGCATGTCAAAGAGTTGGTCTCACCACAACAAACTGAGTGTCAGTGATGTCTTTCTTGGCTTGCTCAAGCCATGTTGTCTCACATGAGTACATGTGCATTGTAACGTTAAGTCATTTCAAGTGTAAGTCAAGTGTTAATAGTTGGATGTAACGGTCATAGAGTAGGTGAAGAGTCATGAGGGTAGTTGAACTGTCACAAAGGGGAATGTCAAGGGTCACCACACTCTTTTCTATAAATAGTGCCTCATAACTCATTGTAGAGGCTTTTGGTCAGCCAAGATTATACTAAGAATATCTTGAAGAAGGCTTGGATAGTATTGTAATGTGCCTTGGCTTCTCCACTACACGGAGCAAGTACATCTCTTTGGAGGAGCAGGAGGATGTGGCTGTACCGTTTAACTAATGGGGCTAGCAGGTTTACATGGATGTATTGTATGATTGGAACTTACAATTTTATATAATAAGATCCAATATGTTTTCATGCATATGTTGTTATTGTAGTTGGACTGCTCCTGTTGACTTAATGATATATGTTGTTTAACTTACGTATTTGTGTATGAACTGATTCACATGCAATTATATGAATCTTGTTCCAAATGTGTTGTATATGTTGTTAATGCTATCACCGTCCGTGTCGACTGCTTTGCCAGACACCAGAAAAACATTTTACATGAACCTTTCTATAACAACCATTGCACTCGTTCATATTGATCCGTGAGTGGTGTACGTGTTAACTTACCTTGTATGTTGTGACTACTACATCTGAGTGGACTGCTATGTCGAAAGTTGTGTATGTATTTTTGTGTCGTGTGTTCCTAGTCGAGTTGGGACTGATCCCTTTCAACCTGGAACTCACCTTAACCCTTATCTCCCCCATTTTGTGTTAGAACCTCTCATACATCTTCCTTGACTCAATGCAGCAATCACACCCTTGCTACTGACAGAGTTATCTTACTTGCCTCTGTGCGACATCGCAGTCAAGGCATTACCTTATGACCCACTGCCGGGACTCCTACACCGAATGGCCTAAGGTCTAATTGGGACTTCTTACTGGGGAGATCCCCTTGACATGTTGGCGGGTTTAACACCGTCAACATAATCTCACATTCAATAGGTAGCATCACTTCCAAACTGTTGGGATGGGGTCCCCTAGGTTAGTTTTGGGTTAAAATAACCCAAGTTTTGTTGTATCTTTTGTAAGTAATGTAAAGTCTCCATGATTTGTGGATTCAGAGCATGTAGATGGTTAGGAGTCAAAGGGGTTTTATCCCCTTATTTATGTAAAGTTTGAGTCGGCTTTGAGACCCACCCATGGTCCATAGACAATGGATTGTATGGAAGAGGCTATAAATAGGTGTGTCTTAGAGAGTCTAATGCATGATATAGGTGGATGATGAATGGAGTCTTAGAAGGGATAGCGCAGAGAAGTGGTTCAAATAAGAAAGAAAGGCTCTACAACTAAGTGCGTAGAGGCCTAGGTAGAGTCTAGAGTTGAGTGCATGGACCCCTACAGCTGAGTGCGCAGGGTAGTTTTGAGTCTATAAAGTTGAACTGAAGATTAATAAAGAAATTTAACGAAGAAATCCTGTGTTTATCTCATTAACTCTGTTTATATATGCTTATGATATATGATGTGGATGAATGATATGTTTATGAAACATTGATCTAATGATGCGTGATCCTATTGAATAACTGTTAGATGATGTACACAAGAATGTTTATGTAATTTCACGAAGAATTCAATGAATTATCTAATGTTTATTAATAACGTAAGATTATCTGTCTGAACCCTAATTTAGAATTGTTCTCTGATGCAAGTAAGTGGATAAATCAATTGATAAACGCTTGCAAAAGCTGATTGTAGAGCTTCGTGAAGGTCTAAAGACTGTTTGAATAGAGTTGCAGTACCGAGCCCTAAGGGCTTATCAATCTGTGTG
Organism: Pinus taeda; assembly: GCA_000404065.3. NCBI lineage: Eukaryota > Viridiplantae > Streptophyta > Pinopsida > Pinales > Pinaceae > Pinus > Pinus taeda. The sequence goes on from APFE030210824.1 coordinate 24,219, forward strand.
AAGGCATATCTGAGGCACTAAAAGACATCATACTCATCTCTGGATGTATAAAATTGGTTCTTGCATCCCCCCATACTTCTTCGGGTGAGACTGCAACCTGTGCTATGGAGGTTGATGCCAAAAGGGCCAGTAGTGTAGAGATTTGTTGATTGGCGCAACTAAGTTTGAATTTGGGTCAGGACCCCCTAAGCTAACAAATGGTTCCATTTTCGTGGTGGGGACCTACTTGAAAGAGACGTGTGATGTTGCATCACTGGAATCTGACCACGAAAGAAATTGAAATGTGGGTGGATAGAAAAGTTCATGAATTCGTGCCGTAGGAAAATAGGAATCTGTGCATATCAAAGGAGCAGTGGTTGGATAGATATTTGTACATAGAGATACACAAAATGTTCTTCCACACCTTCCTGATCAAATTATACAAGTGGTTAGCTAAGTTGGCAGATGGCAAAGGGGTGGAAGCTTGACGGTCCAATAGTGTGAACTCCAGAATTGGTATGACAATTAGAAGCCTTTGAAGACAGGATCACATGCGCTTTTGATCACTTGCTAGATCAAATTATATGAGGATTTGTTATAGAATTAACAGTTGTTACCTCTCTTAGCTATAGCGAAGCAAAGCGGAAATTATTCAAGGGACCGCGAGGTAAGTATTTAAGACCTTTGAATACATGGATTAAAATGATGTTATGTGAAAAATGGGTTATTCCATTTCCTTGATGTTCGGAGCTACACGAAGTGGAAAAATATTCAGAAATCGAGAAAGATCAGGTCTTGAATATAACCCATTGATCAGACCTCCTATAAGTGATTATGAAGGGGCAGAAAGGACTCCACCACGAAGCATTATTCAACTGATAACACAAGGTTTTTCATGGAAACATCATCCATCCACTCCACCTCCACCTACACTCCACCGCATACACCTTCGCCCACACCTCCACCACCACCACCACCATTCAACATGTCGAACACAATGAAGCTGCCATTTTTCAAGGGCACAGGGAGTGAAGAAACAAAGAAGTTTGGTTTCTTGCAAATGTTGTGTGGAAAGCACAACAGATTACTGATGAAAATATAAAGAAGGCACAGTTGTTCACTGCTCTGTAGGATATCGCACTGACTTGGTATATTAAGTACTTTTTTGATAATCCTCTAGCAATGCTAGCAGAGACTAAGGCTGCTTTAAACAAAGATTTTAGTAAGCCTAAGTCCGACTCACAATTAGTAGTTGGATTTAAGGAAAGCATGATGAGGGTTGATGAGATGCCTTGGGAATTAGGTCAAAGGTTGAAATGTGTGATTCGAGAAGCTAATATGCAGATCACAGATGGCCAGCATCACGAGTGGTTTATAGATTCGCTTCTGCCTCACCTGAGGATTTCTCTATTGCAATAGAAGATAGGAACTCAAGCGGAGGCCCTGGAAATCATGATGAGGTTGCATGCAATGACCATTCCGGATGCGACCTTGGGAGTACATCAAATTCACTCTTAATTACAGAGGTTCTGCTTAGAATTCAGAGCTTGAAGAAAGACAAGGAGACTAAACTAGAGGTGCACACGAAAGTCTGGTGTCTGAAGTGTAAGAGCCAGGGACAAGATGAAGACCACTATCCTATATTCACGAACTATATCATAGGAGGGGGACCAATTCCCTTGAGACTAGGAGCTACAACAGGACCAAGCATGGGGGCTATGCTATCGTGTGTTATTTGTTAGGTTGTTGGACAACATGCGGCAGATAATTATAATTTACTCCAAAATTTCATCGAGATACCTCATCAATTGTTTTATAACTTTTGTAAATCAGTGGGTCATGATGAGCGTCATTATCGCAACTATGAGCTAATGATGGAAAGAACACCTACATATTGGATGCAAGTAGAAACGCGACCCTCAAAGCAGGGCGCCGGGGGAGCGTGTAAAGGATATCAAGGACAAGGATGAGGTCGAGGAGGAGGAGGTCCTGGTAGAGGCTGGGGACAGGTTATCTATTACAACTATGGAACACCTGGGCACTATGCGTGGGAGTGTCAGAATCAAACATGTACATCATGTCAATATTGTAGCTGGTTTGTTCACACTATAGAAGAATGCTAGATGCTAATAGCTAAGATTTAGGAGAAGAAGGCACAACCTCAAAAACCTACACGAAAATTATATATGATGAGAGATGAGCCCCACAAAGAGGATCAAAGCATGAATATAGTGCTAAGGAGTAGAATAACAACTGGGGATGATAAAGGCAAACAACCAGAAGAGGATGGATGGGTCCGCAAGGCCCTAGAAAAGGAAGCTGGGTTTGATCTAGAGTGCACTAAGGAAACATTTATGGTGGCCAAGAAAAGCTTCATTGAGGCATACACTTCAGGAAGTCAGGACAAGATGCAAGCACCAACAAGCCTACAGAAGTTGATCCCTCTGTGCTTACCATGTTCTTGGAGACTTGCATGAAACTACTGTGTGACAAAAAAGTTGTGAAACCTTGCAGGAGCTAATAAAAAAATGTGCCAACAAAGAGAACGCCCTTCATGGACACCGCATAGTTAGAAAAATTGGAAAACGTAAGGAAAGAACAGGGTGCAAGATGAGGCTCACCATGCAGATAGGAGATTATGAGATGGACTAGGTCATCTTGGATATGGGGTCTGATGCGAACATTTTTCCAAAACAAACATGGGAACGAATGGGGAGACTTGCATTGCAGTGGTCTCTGATTCGGCTCAGAGCGACGAACCAATAAAATATCATCCCTATGGGATGATTATATGGAGTAATAGTTGATATAGAAGGTGCGAGCATGATGGCTGAATTTGAAGTGATAGAGATCGTTGATGATAGTAATCCATACCTTGCACTCCTAGGAATTGACTGGACCATTGATATGAATGGGGTCATCAATTTGAAGAAGAGGACCATGTCATTTGAAAGGAAGTCACTTCGGGTTGTAGTGCCATTGGACCCTGTAGAAGGAACTCGCTACACTGAAATGATCCGCGATTATGAAGAAAGTGAGGATGAACTGGATCAAATCTATGAAATAACAACGCTAGATCAAGACTAGATCAATTCGACAGTAGATGGACAGATTTCATGGGACTAGGAGAGTTCCTACACCTCTGATTCAGATGAAGAGTTGGAACATTGGTAGAATTGGCTGCATGAAGTATCTACATTGCACTGAAACATGATGACTAAATCACTGTGCCGTGTTTCGTTAGAGGTAAGGAACTTAACTTATTATGACGGTTTAACTGACGTGGATATTTTTGGATGCGTTTGAGCATGAGGTCCCTGAGCATCACTGCTTCCAAGCAATAGATTTGGCACTGCGTGCTACGTCCGCGCGATGGTGGGGTACGCACAAGGATAGCTTTGATGGATGGCGAGATTATAGAAGAGTGATGAGGTTATGGTTTGGGTGCCCTAACATTAGATTGATTGAGAAATATAGCGGGAAGAATGATCCGCGTGATCACCTAGCGAAATGGGCTAAATATTATGGAACAGAGCCGTAACCGGAGAGGGTACACTTATTTTTCCATACTTTGGACACAATCCCCATGAAATGGTATTTGGAAAAGGAGCTTTGCCATGGCACTGTGGAGTGGGATATATTGAGGGAAGGGTTCTTATTGGCCTTCAATTTTGAAGATGGTTTCGCGAGCATTGATGAAGCCATACAAGACATTAAGGTAGTTATCTTTAGAACACTGCAAGAACCTATGGAGTGGGTCCAACCAGATTGTAGCACCTAGATGTGCCATGCGCTGGAATGTTATAATGTGATAGTTGAAGAGGAGGATGAAGATCCGAGGAATATTAACATTCCAGAGGCAGAAGGGCATTATGAAGTTGAGGGCCCACGAATAGACAAATCAGACATCACCACACCATTGAAGAAAAAGTAAGTAAACATTTGTACTGAGGTAGAACCGAAGTTTGCAAATATTGGTGATTATTGGGATGACACTACTATGGATAAAGTTGCTGAGTTACTCCACAAATATAAGGATTTGTACCCTACCAATTTTTCATATTTAAAGGGCATAGTAGGAGACTTGGGCCTTATGAAAATCATTTTGAAGTTGGACGCAAAGCCTGTTAAATAGAGGCCATATCGCATTAATCCTAAGTATAAGGAAAAGGTTCACTTAGAGTTGGATAAGATGCTGGAAGCATGCATCATAAAATCGATTGAAGAATCTAATTGTGTGAGCCCAATGGTGGTTCATGAGAAGAAAAAAAAGGGCGAGATAAGGATTTGTGTAGATCTGTGGAAGATTAATGATGCTTGTGTCCATGATCCCTTCCTGACGTTGTTCATAGATGAAGTATTAGACAATTTTGGAGGGCAGGATGCCTACTTTTTCACTGAAGGGTTCTCTGGATATCACTAGATTAAGATCGCGCTTGAGGATTGCAGAAAAACGACCTTCGTGACAGAGTGAGGTTGTTTTCAATACACTGTAATGCTGTTTGGAATCAAGAATGTGCCTACGATATTTTCTCACGTAGTCATCACAACGTTCAAGGAGTTCATTCATAAGTCCCTAGAAGTATACTTTGACGAGTGGACAATGTTAGGGTTAGTAAAGCGCCATGCAGCAAGTTTGTGCTTGATGTTGGATACATGTCGCAGATACCAGATCACGTTGAACTTGAAAAAATGCATCTTTTGTGTTCCCTTTGGAATTTTGTTGGGTTACGTGGTGTGTAAGCAAGGCCTAATGGTGGATCCTGCAAAGATTACGGTGATAGTGAATCTGGAGTCTCCAAGAAACGTTAACCAGTTGCATGTAACGCTGGGACATACAAGATATTATAGAAAATTTATCAAAGCATATGCTCAAATTGCCATGCCTATGGAGAAACTGCTGAGGAAGGACACAACGTTTTGTTGGGACGAAGAATGTCAACGTAGCCTAGATGTCTTGAAAGAAAATATGGTCACTACGCCGATATTGGTATTCCCAGATTGGAAGAAGGAATTTCACATAGAGCACCCTATTTCCTTTGTGAGTAGGAAATTATCAAAGGTCGAGAAGAATTACTCAACGAATGAGTGCGAAGGATTGGTCATGGTGTATGCATTGCAGAAATTTAGGAACTATCTATTAGGAGGGCATTTCAAGATCTACACGAATCATTCTGCCTTGAAATACTTGGTCAATAAGCCTGTGTTGGGGGCGAAGATGTGCAGATGGTTTCTACTATTCCAAGAGTATGAATTTGAAGTAATTGTTAAACCAGGAAGGTTAAATGTAGGGCTTGACCATCTGTCATGGATCGAAATAGGAGAGGAGCCAAATAATCTGGAGGAAGAGTTGCCAGATGCGCAACTCTTCATGGTGAGTGTAACGGATAATCACTTTGCCAATATCATTCATTTCTTGACTATGAGGAAGGCACCAGAAGGCAACACGAATCGACAGAAGGAGTTCATAGTGCGTGTGGAAAATTTTTCAGTGATTGTAGGAAATTTGTATAAGATGAGTGCTGATGAAATATTGCAAATATATGTGCCATATTTTGAGATAAATAGAATTCTCGTTGAAGCTCATGGAGGGGATGCGGGAAGAAGTTATGCACGAAAGGCGACTGCGCAAAAGATTTTGCATGTAGGTCTATGGTGGCCAACATTGCACAAGGATTCCAAAGTGTATTGTAAGGCATGCGATGCATGTCAGAGAATGGGGAGACCATCACGAAGGGATGAATTTCCATTACAACCCCAAGTATCTTTGCAGCCATTTGAAAAATGGGCGACTGATTTTTTTGGGCCAATTCAACCCTAAGGGAAGAAAACTAGTGTGCTCTATATCATCATCACGATAGAATATCTAACTAGATGGGCAGAAGAAAAACCAATTAAGCATTGTGCATGGGCTATAACAACAAAGTTTTTGTTTGAGTATGTATTAACCAGATTTGGCTGCCAGAAAGTGTTAATGAGTGAAAGAGGTATGCAATTTCTGAATGAAACAATCAAGGTGTTAACAGAGGAATTTCAGGTCTACCATTAGAAGATTATACCATATCACCCACAGGCCAATATAACTATTGAAACCTTCAACTATATTTTGGAGAACGCACTGACAAAGACTTGCAACACACAACGAAATGACTGGGATGTGCATGTACGTGTAGTACTATGGGCGTATGGGGCTACTTAGAAGAAGATGACAGGACAAATGCCATTCAGGTTGGTCTATGGGGTAGACGTTGTAATGCCAATGGAGTATATTGTGCCTAGTCTGTGCATAACAACTCTCACAGGTATGGAAGATCATGAAGTCTTGGAGGAACAACTCGTGCAACTAATGGAGCTTGATGAGGACCGATTCTTGGCTAGATTCCATCAACAAGTACAAAAGGAACGTGAAAAAGCATGGCACGATTGACACATCAATCTTCACACGTTCAAGGTAAATGATATGGTCTTGTTATATGATAGTAAGTTCACTAAATTTCTGGGTAAATTTCAGATGCGTTGGCTAGGGCCATATATTATCAAAGAAATTACAGATGGAGGCACAATTTAGCTCACGAAGTTGAATGAAGAACCTTTTTCGGGAAGAGTGAACAGGAGACGAATGAAGCTATATATAGGGGATCCTTCACAATGACTATATGGTGACAAGACAGTCTTAGTGCTCTAGAAAATTGCAAGGGAGCGTGGGACTATAAACTACACTAACAAGATTGGAGGACTTCGCAGCAGGTAGCTACGTGGAAGATGATGACGATGCAACCTATGAAGTTGCGTGTAGGAGGGAAGTTTTGCATAACACAACAGAAAAGTGACCGTTAGAGTCAATTTTCATGACATGATAGCCAAAAGACGATTAAGAGGAGCAGGCTGGTAGCATTTAAGGAAAAAATATTTGAAGATACACCACCAAAACAACATTAATTGTTAGAATTTGGGGGGAATGGTCGGATTCAAATTCAAAAACCCCTATAAATTACACATGTTGGTCCAACAGAGAACACTTTGCACCCTTAGATTTTTCAGTGAGATTTGGTGTCTCTCACTTATGAACCAATCATATTGGGAGGATTTAGTTGTGAGCCCTGTGTTTGCTAAGATGTCTGAGTTGAATCAAAATTTCATTCTTGAAAGATGCTTGGTCCAAGCCCTTTATAAACCGTGAGTACTGGTGGTGATTTTTCCTCTGAGGGAGCTACCCCAGAAGTTGTGAGTATGGAAGCTTTGGCTCTTGCACCTACGGTGCCGAGGTTGCCTAGGCCGAAGCCTACCCCTGCAAGAAAAACCCAAACAACTAAACCAAAGAAGTATAAGTAGAAAAATTTGGTACCAGTGCACGAATCCCCTAGGAAGAATTCTACAGGTAGAAACAAAAGAAGGACAAGCAACCTGAGAATTTAGTTGACCTAGAGGTGGAAGAAGGCCAGGGTACAAAGATATAGATGCTCAGGGAGTGGAACCCATCACAAAGCTACCTAACTATATCTCTCCATGCAAGGGGAAGGTGAAGGTCACAAAGGACCCATATTCATATAAGTTTTCCATTTCTACACCCCTGCTACTTGAGCAAGTCCCCTTTGAAGGTCCACGGCTTGCGTGGATCCCATTACTGAAAATGGAAGATTGGGACCTTGCAAATCCTGCTAGGTTTCCACACTTAGCCACAGATAAGTACATGAAGCGCATCTACTATTCATATTTAGGTGCCACTGCCTTAGAAATGGTGGAATGGATCCTTGGTGTGGAGAATTTAGGATAACTTAAGCTATTGCGGTTGCCTCATTACACTAGTAGAAAATGATGAAATTAGTGACTAGGTGACTAAAATGTTAGTCACTGTAGCTTTTCCAAATGAAATACTACCAAAATTAAGAAATCTCATTTGAACCAACTAAAAACAACTAAAATAAAGGATTAATTTAGTCGCCGATTAAAATATACGACTAGCTAATAAGTAATACAACTAAAAATGACTAACACGAATGACTAATTTAGTCTACGAACAAAAATATGACTATCTAGCAAGTACTACAATAATAGAAATTAGTCATTTTAATTGTGTGACTTCTTCAATCTAAGCTTATAAGTGATAGGGGATTCAAATCTTTTTATAGATTGGTTGAAAGGTTATACTTCCTTAAACACTTATTTATTGGATCAGTGGATGGTTATAATTAGGGAGTTGATTAGAATCCTCAAGGTTATATCATTTGCTAAAATTCACAAGGAATTAAATTCAAATCATTTGTCAAGAGTGAATGCACATAACATCCTTGTGAACCCTCAACTTTAACAACAACCTCACACAACTTCCACACATCATCTAGAAATATTGATGGACAAATACAACAATGCAAACATCCAAAAAGTCCCACATAATGAAGAGGAAACACTAATAAACATAAAAAAATCATCAATCCTTAGTTCTAAATATTACATAGGCAATGATGCTCAAATCAACTAAGAAAAATCTAGGCTATGGGTTATTAATGTGGTAATATGAATGAGAAGGGAAAAAATATTAGCAAATCATCGACTTCAACTTCACTCTTACCCTCCACATAGCACCAAGCACAACAATTTTTCTAAAGCATCTACAATACTAACAAGTAGGAGTAAATAACTATATTCTCATATGCCTATCATAATTATATTTAGCCTCTCTAACATGCTGTTGGTTTTTAATGTATTCTGTATATGAGTTCACTCTATATCTAGCTTAACATTATAACAAAAACTAAATAATGATTTTAATTTGAAAAAACTAATAGGATATAGTTTACACTCAATGAAAGAAAGCATTGTATTATAACTTACGAGTAAGAACATATTTTATATCAATATAGTAATCAGTATTTTGAAATTGTTTTCCATGATGAATCCATTTAATTTAATAATTTGTGATATCAATGCACCAAATAATTACGATTTTAATTTGCAAAAACTAATAGGATATAATTCACACTCAATTAAAGAAAACATTGGATTATAACTTAAAAGAAAGAACATCTTCTATATCATAGTAATCAACATTTTGAAATTGTTTTCCATGATGAATCTATTTAATTTAATAGTTTTTGTTATGAATGCACCAAATCATTCAGTCAATTTACTAATAGTGAAATCAATGCACCTTATTTATTTGCATTTTATGATTGTATTTGTTTTCTTAAGTGAAAGTGTTTTCATTCCATCAAATCATTATTTTACATCAAAAGAGATTGAAATATTTCATGGTCTACCACTATAGAAACAAGACCAAGAACAAAATTTCATTTTCCTTAAGAGGCACACAAAAAGTTTACTAATAGTGTACCAAAAAATGAACAAGTTTGTCAAAAATACATGGGCTATAGGGATATATTGAAGAAAAAAAACAAAGTGAGTGGGATTTGATAGTAGATAACTAAAGAACATAATCAACATTTAATATTTTCTATATTCTAAGGCTTCCACAGGGATAGGATCCCTTTCACTTCCTAGAGAACAACCTAGAGTAGGGGGCAAGTCAAAGCGGGCTTTAATTTTCCCTAGTTTGTTGTCCATGAAGAACATTAATACCTACAATTAATCCAATTAAAACCATCTCTTCTTAAGCAGTGTTCTTCTCCATCACCATGCACCCGAACAATAACCTGAGGTGCCAGTAAATATTGACTATATGTATATAGTGATTGAGGATACTCTAGTAGTGGGCCATGTTTGCAACCCATCTATCCACCTTAGTAAGCACCTCAAAGTTAATAATGCATTGTATTTCATCTACAATGCCACGTTTATCTTGAAAAATTCCCTCTTAAACACTTTTAGGAGTAAAATCATGATAAGGAGTAGCAAAGTTTTCAACTCATTCTTTGGTTTTGGGGCTTCCAAAATTCCTATAATAAGCAGTTCCATGGTAGAACTATGCTCTCTATCTCACCATGGTCTCCATGGAAGAAGAAAACTATAAGGAATTAGATAGAAAGAGTTTATAGGAGTGACAATTCCACAAATATAGGCTAGTGGGAAGTGGAAGGTGAAAGTGGTGGGGACTAATGAGGTTAGAGGGCGAGATTGTGTGGCTAAAAAGGGAAGAGGAATTCAAGCTAAGAAAATATAGTGAGGAAGTAATTAGCTAAACACCAAGAAAAAATTAGGAATATTTAGTAGAAGTATCTCTGATGGATTGGGGGAATGGTCTCAACATAAAAATTTCAATAAGAAATACCACCGAATTTATCAAGGGGGATGAGTCAGTATAGGGTGAAAAACATAAAATGATACAAAAATGACCAATATTCCTTATAAATACCTATGATTAGGCTTGAAACTCAAAAAATATACCAGACACCATTACACCATTACTACACAATATACAATTGCATACAAACTATTAGCCTAACCCTCTTGTATAGAGAGATGGCTCAGGTGTCATCATAATTGTTTTACCTCCTAGAATGACTAATGTGGAAATTTAGAGTAGACTTACAAACCATGTTAGTCTTCCATGTACAAGAGGGGTTAAAAGACTTATGAGCCAAGAGAAATATGCCATTAGACAAACACGAGTGACATGATTGATGGGGTGGTAACATAATTATGGCACACATTGCAATTGTATGTGCATTTTAATTCATTGGGGGCAACGATGGAATGTCTCCCTCCTCTTGTAGTGAGTGGGACTATGGTCTCATTCCCCCCATCTGTCTCATGCTAGCTAACCCATTTAGGGATACATTATAGGATTATTGAAATCAATGCAATCACTTGAATTTTCTTAGACTTATTTGATACATTGCATATATTGAATGAGTGACAAAATGGATTGTATTTCACTAAAAATCAATGCATCATATTCATTGGTTAAACATTTTTCATAAAAGAATTATACTAAAAGATTAGTATTGCATAAACAAATTGTTGGTATTTACCTTGTAATAGAATATTTATTTTATAATATTATCATATGTATTTCTATATTGTTTTGCAATATATTAGTTTTGAAATCACTTAGATAATTTTCACTATATTAGAGTTGAATCAACACTTATCAATTTTCCCATTACTATTTCTTAAATCAATGCATATAATTATTTTGAATTGTATACTTACTTAATAAGATATGGATTATTAATGTAGTAATATAAATTAAAAAAAATATATATTAGCAAATCATATATTCCAACTTCACTTTCATCCTCCCACATAACACTAAGCACAATGATTGTTCCAAACCATCTACAATATTAAGAAGTAGGAGAAAATTTGAGCAAATGCAAATACTAGTAGTTACATTAATAGTTAAAGAGACCAAGACAAATCCATCCAATTGCAGACCATAATGGAGATGATTTCAACATCAACAACAAAAAGTCACAAAATACACTAGATCCATCTAGTTATAGACTGCAATATTGCAACATCATCCTATCAATAGAGAACGTTCAGAAAGTTCATTTCTATGGAGAAAGAGCTCAAGTATTTGGCGCTATTTTTGTTAAATTCAAAGAACATTTTGAATTTGTGCATTGAATATTTTTCGAATTACTCCAATGGATGACTTTGAAGATCCTACATTCTCCCGAGGGCTCAATTTTGAATGGAAATACTGGTCATTCACTCTTGGCTTTGATAATAATTATGGAGAATATGAAAACTCAACCATTTGTAACCAAGATCATGAAATCAAATGACGGCCAAAGATCATTGACATATCAGAATTGTTCCCTGGACCCCTGGGCTTCCAATAGTAGGGATCGAGCCTAGGAACTCAAGTTTTCCTAGATTAAGACATGAAGATCTATAGTGTTGCAATGAAGAGTTGATTCCAAGACTCAAGATACTAAGGAAATGACCCCTACTAATGATAATATGATCCTCAATGCTAAATCCCACTATCAAAATTTAGGTCAAGGGATCATACTCAGAAAAACCCAGATCGATTTCAATGATATTTAAGATTTTTCCATAGATGACAAATTTCTTAGAGGTTAGTTGAAATTAACCATCAAGCAAGAGATATTTTCTATTTTAACTTCTACCTTGAACTCCTAACTGTGTACAAATTCTTGATATATGGGGAAAACCCTTAATGACATCTGTAAGTAACATGCTTTTTATTGTTAGTTCATTTTTGCGATTTTAGTATAAACAACTGTCTTATTGGAATTCGGATCTAAATGGTAATATTAAATTTAGATTGTCAATATTAATCTTGTTGTCCTAAGAACATGTTGGACACACATTGAAGAAAATTGTTAGTGTTGTTGAAGAGATCAAAGATTAAAGATACATCACGACTAAATTCATGTCACATGAGGTTGAATCAAAGGATCTACGATTCCTGTTCACAGATTATCTGTGTGTAAGGGTTGGGAGAAAGGTATATAGAGTAGTATTAGAAGCTTAAAATAGTCTTTAGGATGGATATAAACCTTAATATTTTTTACAATATTTTGTATTTTGACATTCTAAGATATCTTTTTTAGAGACCTGGAAGAAAATTTCCAACAAACAACTTTCCTGGAAATGCAAAAAGTAAAAAAATTGACAAACTGCGTAGTTTTTTTATTAGTAACAATTGTAGTCTATCATCTCGATGTGTTGTCACTGGAGATGCATATAGAAGGATAAATGAAATTTGTATGCTTGTAGAGATAACCAAGAGAGTAACATTTACAGAGCATGTAAATGTTTACAATAGGGAAAAATTGCAGAAAATTGTAGACTATGTTGACAAAGGTGGTAATTATTGTTCAAATGCATTCAGAAAAGCAATGAAGAGAGTTGAAATTGTTGAAGTGATCAACCGTGGACTTCATGATGGGGATTTTGTTTTGATTAATTGTCCTCCAAGTGTCCAAAAACATTTGTTATAGGAATTAAAAACGTACCTACATTTGGGATCTACAATGATTATTAATCCTCTCATAAGTTGGCCACTTGTTGCAGATTTTGATCGGGATTACATTCATGTTTTTTATCCCCAATCTTTAGAATATCAAGCTGAGTTTTTGCAGCTTCTAAGTGTGGATCAACAAATGTTTAGTTCCCATTGTGGAGAGGCAAACATAGCATTGAGTGTTTGTAGGGAAATTTAATGGTATGTTAAATCCCTTGTCATTTTAATATGTCAACCCAAGGGTTTCCTAGACTTAGAAGAAAACCAAAATATATGGGACCGCAGATGAAGCTTTTGTAGAAAGTTTTTTTAGGACGTAAAGAGAGAAAGGAAATGCATATTACAAATATAACTAAAGAAAACTGCAAAATAAATCTCATGCAAGAAAACTAAAAAAAATTCTAAAGTTGGAATGAATGAATTAACGCCATTGGGAAGCCCCAAGGGTTAGCTCAGTTGTTCAAAATCAGTGCCTCGCCATCGGCAGGTCACAGGGTCCAATCTCCTCGAAGCCCTTGGGGTCAGGCCTTACTAGTGCGCCACGGGGCTAGATTCCCTTCGGGGTCGATCAACCCAGATTTTTTTGTGGACGTAGCGCCACCCATTGACTAGGGTGTTTGTGAACCACAACCTAAAAAAAAAGAAAAAAATAAAAAAGAAAAGAATTAATGCCATGGCCTTTCTAAACTATTCAAAAGCAAACTAATCTATGAAAAACTATAAGAAGCAAACTATGATAATCCATAAAGTAGTAAATTAATCCAGAAAGCAGTAAATAGAAACTAGTGATTTAGTTGTGAAGCAATCAAACTAAGATAGCTAGTAAGCAAGCAGTTTAATGACAATCAAATCAAATGTAAGAAAGTAAATCAAACTTGGAGAAAGAAAATCACACTTATAGAAAGTAAAGCACACTTGTATGAAAGGAAATAACATAAATCGAATAATGTTACAGTTGTATGCAAATTGTGGTTGATGGGGATCCTTCCATTCTTCAATGAGCATGCAAGAACAACTATCACATCTTAAGAATCAAACAACACTCATAACTCATGATTTGGAGAAAATGATATTATTCATGCTAAATGAAAAATCATAAATTTGATGCTAACGAATAAAATGACAGCTATTAACTTCCTTTCAAGGATGCTCCTCCTATTTATACATGAATTAGGGATATCTACTCAATAAATGTAGATCCCTTAAATATATATTAGATCCACACTTGTCTCAACTTATCCCTAAATGCAAGATACAAATCCCATGACTCATAAAGATCTCCATGATATTTCTCCTTGGGATATGGTCCACTCCTTGAGTTGAAATTCGAATTTGATGTTGGGAGGCCAAGCAAGACCCTTCTATAGCCTCCAAATAAGCCTACACATGTCAAAAAACTCATAACACATATAGAGATATATGAAACCATGTTAATTTCCTAATTTTTAATAATAAATTCACTTTAAATACATAAAATAAATAAATTTGGAAAACAATGATCCTAACCCATATAATCATGAAGATGGTCACTTGATGTAGGGTTTTAGGCTAGATAGTTATGAAATGAGGGCTAAATAGTTATGAAATGATGGAAATATGGATGATAATTTTGAGATTCAACAGTGTTGATAGTAGATACATTGTTGGTTGGTTAGTCATGAGGATATGATCCAATAGTTAGGTGGGGAGGTTTGGTTCCCACAGTTGTTAGCAATCCCAGGTAGGACGATGTACACCCTAGAGCTACTCTAAACATTATTTCTTCATTTGAAAGAAAAAAGATACATTGTTGGCTTCCACGCTTCTCTCCAGAAAATATATGTTGGATAAAACCACACTGAATAAACTATCATTATGGACTTTTGGAACCTTGCCTGTACCAACAATCGCTAAAGTGAATGATGGAGGGCCATTTCAAACAGCTAGCCAACTTCTTCAGATGGCTTTACCTCGGAATTGAATTGTGAGGAGAATGGGATTCTCATAAGTAACAATGAAATACTATTATTCAATGGTGATAAAACACAATTTCTAAGTTCTCTGACTCAAATTTTTAATGCAATGTTAAATGAAAATGTCCAGGAGTGACAATGAATTGTTTGAATTTAGTTCAAAATTTTTTTATTGAATTTTTAACCTTAAATGGTTTTAGTGCAGATTTGGATGATTTGGTTCTTTCTCACTGTGTTTCTCAGAGAAAGATATCTACAGAAGAGCTAGGAAATGAACTTACTGAAATTTCTAGGCTTATGAAGCATGTGAGGGGAGGAAGACATGATAACGCCATCATTTCCCAAGTGGAGAAGCATCTACTTGGAGTCTGGTAAAATGTTACCAAGGCTATTTATTCTTCAAGTTACCTTTTTCTGATGGTTGACAATGGAAATGCAAGATCTGCTAAGAAAATGGTTCAACAACTTGGCTTCTTAGGGCTTCAAAGGTTTCGAGGAAAACATTTCCTAGAGATTAGCTTAAAAATATTTTTTCACATCTTCCATTCAATGGTTCTCATCCTTTGGATCCACACAAGAAAGATGATTCACCCATAAGTTTTTGGACTCATTAAATCATCCGATGTTTGTGGATTAAATCACTGTGAGGCATTCACTCATTCTATCTCTTCGAGAGAAGGTACTTTCACTCAGAAGATGGGAATGAAAGAACTAGGAATTCTTTTTAAGAATCTAATTGCCTTTCTACTTGATCTGATGATTTTCTATGATGGGATGGTCAAATATGCTTGTGGAAAATTTCTCATTCAATTTGAATATGGGAACATAAACTCTTCAGTAGCATGTAATTCCTTAAACAAGATGGAGTATGGGATTAGCTTGGATCATTCATCTCCAGGAGAACACGTAGGAACTATGGCTGCTATAGCAATTGCAAACTCAGCTTACAAAGCACTTGTTGGTTCCTATTTCCCCATTGGACATCCATAAGGTAGTTGAGATCACGTTCCTTACCTATCATTAATGTTCTATTTTAGTATGATTTCCTTTTATGTTAGAAAATTATATATTACAGAGCAATGGAAAACATAAAACATTGCAGAAATATAAACACAAAAAATGCATAAAACAAGAGAGACACAGATATACGTGGTTCACCCAGTTTGGGCTACATCCACGGAGAAACAACCAGTCCTTCTTTTATTATATTATCCAAAAAACTGAAGAGATACAACCTGTTAGGGCCTACATCTACCTCACACTGAGAAAGGTAGGTCTAGGGTAACATCAAACCATGCTTAACCTGGTAGCTAGCCCTACCAAGTCAGGAGAGGGCTCTCTCCTTGCAATCTCAATGAAAATTTATCAAGGAAGGCTTGAGATGACTGATATAAAAACTAATTTTAGGCTAGGTATGCTTGTTTAGAGGAATTTATTTGAATTTAATGGTTGGGTTGTTGGATCATATGGGGAAGGTAGCTTTTGGTCCGGAAAATGAACACAGATTTGCAGAGGTTTCCATGGGGCGAGGTAGGCAAGTGTTTTAGCACTTTGAAATGAGTGTAATGGTGATTCGAAAGGCTGGTGAGGAGTTGGAGAGGGCATGCAAAAGCCATGAGTCCTATTCAAATAGTAGAAAACATGTAAAACTAATTAAACCCCAAGGTAGAGCACTGAAACACCAACGAATTCCACCTTTCAAACTTGATTCATTTAGCTATGTAGAATAAAAGAGATGATGACACACATAAAAATAAGATCACTAAATAACTGAGAAGGAAACTATGCTAATTCATATTACCACAAGAATCCCACAAAATGCTACAAAACCCTAGTTTATTTCCTTGCCAAACTGCATAAGTGATGTACAAAGTAGCTCAATGCATCCACAAGAGTCCAACCTCTACAAATGACTGAAAAAACACATGATATAGACCTCCAAACCACCTGTGCTATCCATCAAGGGTAGAATCCATGAGAAGAGGGGTGTTTTCAACCATATCTAAACTAGGAACACAAAAATAGGCAGTGGAACAACTTGCCTCTAAAACCTAGGAAACTGATTCACTCAACTCTAAACCACCTACAACTGATATATCTTCCTTATCAAGTCAATTTTTATCATTTTTACATCATAGTACATCAATTTACATCATGTCACATCATGAATTTGACCATAAGAGAGAAAAAGTCTAACCAGGAGAAAACTAGGCGAAAAACAGAGTTTTTGAGCAAAATTGGCACTTTTTCATCCTGTGCATAGCGCCATTTTTTCTATGCATAACACTTTTTCCAAGCTGCTTTTGGAGGGCTTCCCAAGGTCCAAATCAAGTGCAGGATAGCTTTTTGGAAAGACCTATGAGTATAATTTCGGTAACAGCTTGAATGTTTTTATTTGGAGTCCATTAGCCCCTCTGAAATTGCAATCGCCCATGACTGCTTCCTGTGTGGCCAAAAAGTGGCAGAAAGGGCATTTTTTGGGTGTTTTTGGCCGTTTTGGAGGTCCAAAACTTGTCAAAATTTCCTAGTAATTTCTAAGCATGCATAAATTTTCATAAGGAATCCAAAAATGCCAATTTTTCCTCAAATGGATGTCTCTATCAAAATCGAGCGCCGGTGGCGCTATGCACCTACCAAAAAAACCTGTTTTTTGCCTCAAAAATTCAAAAATGACAAAAACTTCACCAAATTTCTTGAAATTTGGCACGAGTGATCTATGTTAGGTGCTATGCTAGGCAAATGAAGCTTCAACCAAGATCTTGAGCTTATCTTGCTCTTTCTTGCTCCTCAAAGCTCTCTTTAACTTGGCTTTTAGGCTTCTTATCCTTGTCTTGCAAATTTTGTTCTGGGCCAAATAGTGGTAAACCATGTGTTGCAACATCTTCTTCTCCTTATTAGCCTTGTCCAGAAACTTTTCCAAATGCATGTTTTCCCTCTCAATGTTAAGTGATAGGCTTTGGATTTGAGTTTCCTACTCCTTGATGATCGCATCCTTGAGATAGCCCAAATCAGTGTCCTCTTCCTCATAGTCATATTCACTGTCTCTTTCCATTGTTTTCCCTTAGTTTTGAAAAGTTTGATTATATATGAATGGTTTGTGGATAATTGTATGGAATAGGATGGAGGAATGGAATGGGCAAAGTGTATGGGGGAGGGAGTGTGGAAATGTATGTATGAACAAGGTTTAGGGATGTGTAGGGTTTTAGGGAGAGTGGGTAGAGTTTGATGATGTGAGTAGGGCTTGTAGGGTTTGGGAAGTAGTGTAGGGTTTGGGAGAGTAGGTAGGGTTTTAGTGATGTGAATAGGGTTTGTAATGAAGTGGGGTAGTGAAAATGTAGAATGTGGGAATTAGGGTTTGTTGTCTAGGGAATTATGGATAGGAGGATGGGGTTTAGGGAAACGGTAAAAGATGATATAGGGCAGCAGTAATAAATGTGTTTTTACAACATATGAGACAATTGAGTGACAATTAGGGTTTGATGTCTAGAGAATCAATACAACCCAAAAACTTATGCAACAATTCCTTTTAGCAATAAAAATTATGTTACTTACTTGCCATGGAGGAATTTTGGAGTTTTGAGGCAATTTGATAAGTTTTGGAACTGTTTGTAGCCCAATTGCCAGGTGTGTAGTGCACTTTGTATGTGTAGCACCCGTTCAAAACTCAGTGTAAAATCTGCACCAGGTGTGTAGCGCCAATTCTATGTGTAGCACCAGCTGACAGGTGTGTAGCGTTTTTTGCAGGACACTTTTGGAGGTCTTCCTCGTGTCCAAATTGAGTGTGCCATATCTCATTGGAAATATTATTGAGTCTACTTTCCAACACAACTTGAATTTTTCAATTTGGAGTTCATTTGTCCTGTCAAAAGTCAAATTTCCCAAGACCGATCAAAATGTGCAAAATGAGGCTACATAAATGTAGAGTGTTGTTGAAGTCAACGTTTGAAGGTCTTCCTCAACTCCAAATTGAGCTCATGATAGCTCATTGGAGAGATATTTGTGTATAGTTATCATTGGACTCATCAAGAAAGTAATTTGGCCAATAAAGATAGGAGAAATATTGATGTTTCCATGGCCACTCCAGAGGTGCAACAACCCTCCTGAGGCAACTTTATTTTTCACATTTCTCTAAAACCATGACACTTGTGTAAAACATGAAGGAGGTTTTTCTTCCTTGGACTATTTGGGACAAGAACCTCTCTCAGCTTTTCCAAATGCATTTTTTCTTGCTCATAAACATCATTTGAGTAAAACCTATCCTGATGTGTGGAACAAGGGATTTGTCGAAATGAAGTGAAATAAAGGGGATAAGGGGCTTCTAAATTCTTGAGAAAATTTTGGGAAGTAGGGAGGGATGTTGAGAAATAGGTAAAAGTGTAATTTCAAAGATTGAGTGAGGGGAAGGGGTCCAAAATGGAAAAACACAGGCTTAGCCTCGAAAATTGTCAAATTTTAGCAAGAAACTAGGGTTTGTGGGAAAATGACGAATTTGAGGGATATCAGTGATGGAAAGTGTTTAATAAGGTACATTAAGGATAGGGGAAGGTGTATGAACATCAGGAAACACGTTTTGTTGATGATTTGACCATCCAAGAGAAATTACCTTCAAAACCCTAGGAGAGGGAAATGAACCTTACCTAGGCACAACTGAAGCATGAAAAAGGTGTAAAATGACCCATTGGAACCTGACATGTTGATGAAAACCTTTGAATGATGGTACACTTATCTAAATGTTGACATGGACTGACATTTGGAAAACTTTGGAAGGAGTGAAAACAAATCCTAGACCTAATACCTAGTGACCAAATTTTACTTGAAGACTCACTAAATGACAAAAATTGACTTTAACATCCTAAAACCACTTTGTAAGAGCATATTTGATCACTGGTGGAAGGTTTCAAAGATTAAGACTAACACAACCTACAATAGATCCACTGTAACTCCCTCTTCGCTCTCAATCTCCTCTCTTTTCCTCACTCCAAATACAAATATACTTAGACACAATACAATTCCCTCATATATAGTGATGGGTTTCCTTCTAGGGAAAAAAGCCCTAAATTAAACATAAATTCTACTGTCATATCATCCACCTAATGAATGGCCCAGATTGAATTTTACAAGGCAATTTTACATCTATTTTTAGCTTCAGTGGTGCTGCCCCCAAACCCCCGCTAGGGGACCGCTGGCCCCCAGACTCCCCAGTCGGGGGGAGGGATTAGCCCCCCCAGACCCCCGTGGGGGGGGGAGGATAAGATCCCCCCGCAGCCCCCTTGCATGGAGGGGTTTACAGTCTTATTGGGGTATACATTCGGCTGAAACCTTTGAATATAGAAGATAATCAGCCTCCACACCCAACATTTTGTACAGTGGGAGGGCTGAATTTGAAGCCAATGAAAACAAGAAACATTTATGAGTAGATATAATTCTACATTACAACAAAATGATAGATGGGTAATTATTCACATGAGAAGATGTTGTGCTGATGAAACACATTTTGAGGAGAAAGCTACAAAAATTCAAGAATATTTGAAGAAGATTCCTTCGAAATATTTTTCTCTCCAATTTTTTGTTGAGTAAGTGGATCTCTATGTTGTACCTTTTGTTTCATTTTTGTTACACATAATCATAAAGGTGTCTTACTCTCCAGGTCAATCATCTAACCAATCTGATTCATAATGCATTTTTGTATTTGAAGGTTGACCCTAATAAAAAGTTGTGAATGAAATGCTTGTTGTTTCAAGGTTTCTACTTGATAATTGTCTTCAACATTAATATTAAATAAAAATACACCTTAGACTCTTTGATATTCAATGTTCTCATGTTTAATGAGATCTCTTTAAAAATTGTGCAGTTTGAAATTTCAAACTAAATGTGAATATCAAATCCATGATAATTGACACAAAATGTAGTAATTTATGTCTTGATTCTCTTTCTTCTTTTATCTTTTATCTTTGAAGGAAAATGCAATAGAAAACACACGCATGTGGTAGACATGAGTTTCCTTCACACAACATTCATAGTGGTATAAGAAACAATCATTTCACCTTTGAATTTTTGAGAATGTTTCATTAAGAAATTGAGTTGCTCAACCACATCCCTCTTCAAGTCACAAACACCTTTGCATCTGAAGTACAAGACTACAAATATATTATTTTTTTGGATGTTTAGTACAAGAATCTATTGCCAGTCTAAACCCAATTTGAAAATCCCAATACCAAATCCATGATAATTGATAATAAAAAAATGCATTAGTTTTTGTTTTGATTCTTTCTGTTCCTTTATATTTTAGATTCTAAAGAAAACACAATAGAAAATGCATATGTGATAAACTATTTTTCATCTTCTATAAGCAAAAGGAATATTTATTCATGGTAAGCATGGACTTATTTCACATAGAATTCACCGATATAAGAAACAATCATTTTACCTTCTATCTATTGAGAATGTTTTCATAAAGAGGAAATTGATTTTCTCAACCACATCTTCCTTTAAGTTACAAGTACCTTTGCGTTTTATGTACAAGGCTACAAAATGATTTTTGTTTTCAGAAGTTTAGTGCAAGAATCTATTGTCAGCCTAAGTCCAATTTGATTTCAATTATGAGGTTAGGTGGAAAAAAATTTAAGATCATTATAGATTTCGATAATCATGATTCCTTTGATGCTACAATACGAAACTGTTACGATGGTGGAATATCTCTCTTTGATAGGAATACTTTCAAAATACCATTGAGCCTTATTGAAACATTCAAGTAATATGGAGTACCCTTTTATGTTACTTTAAGTCAATTGTCCATTTCCATAATGTTCATGGTTATATGAAAGTAAGTGGATGAGAATTTTTTTAGTAGTGATAGTAAGGAACTACTTTTCAATGATATTCCTTATAATGCACCTGCAACTGTTTCAGGTGAGTTCCTTTATGATGTAGTGAGAAAGTATTGGATTCAAGAGGATGTTATATTCTTCAAGGATGTACCTCCAAGATACCATTGAGGCTTCTTGAAACATTAAGGTAATATGGGTTCCCTTCTATGTAAATTATATTATTCATTCCTCTATCTGCATTATATTCCTTTAATGGTTTGAAAAATGTACATGGACAAGGTGGAAGTTTTATAATGTTAGAAAGCTACAAAGTTTTGATTATTGTCCTTGTAGCTCAACAACTATTATAGGTGAGTCCTTTTGAGATTTAGTGTTAACTGTTTAGTGTTTAAGAGTTGTAATATATCATCTCAATGTGTTGTCATTGGAAATTCATATAGAAGGATAATTGAATTTGGCGTATCTATAGAAATAGCTAAGAGAGGAACATTTGTGGAGTGTGTAAATGTTTACAACAAGGAAAAATTTCAGAAAATTGTACAAAAGGGAGAGTGTAGAACCTATGTTGACCAAGGAGGTAATTTTTGTTCAAATGCATTTAGAAAAAAAAAAAAAAAAATTGAAATATGTGAAGTGATTAACTGTGGGCTTCATGATGGGGATTTTTTTTTATTAATCGTCCTCCAAGTGTCCACAAACATTCATTGGAAGCATTAAAAGCATACATACATTTGGGCTCTACGATGATTATTAACCCTCTCATATGTTGGCCACTTGGTGCATATTTTGATGGGGGATGGAATTCATGTTTTTTATCCCCAATCTTTAAAATCTCAAGCTAATCTTTCTCAACTTCTAAGTGTGGATCAAAAAATGTTTAGTTTCCATTGTGGAAAGGAAAAAAACACCGAGTGTTGATAGTAGATACATTGTTGGTTTCTAAGGTTCTATCCAAAAAATATATGCTGGGTAAAGCCACACTGAATCAACTATGAATGTAGACTTCTAAAAAATTTCCTGAACTAGCAATCACTAAAGTGCATGATGGAGGGCCTTTTTGGATAGCTAGCCAACTTCTTCAAATGGGTTTACCTCTGGAATTGAACGGTGAGAAAAATGGGCTTCTCATAAGCAATAGTGAAATAATATTATTCAATGGTGATAAAACCCAATTGTTGAGTTCTTTGACTAAAATATTTAATGCAATTGTTAAGTGTAAAGGTCTATGAGCGATAGTGAAGTGCTTGAATTCAATTGAACATTTTTTTTATCCTTAGATGGTTTTAGTGCAAGTTTGGATGATTTGGTTCTTTCTCACTATGTTTCTCAAAGAAAGATATTTATAAAAGATCTAGGAAATGAACTTACTGAAATTTCTAGGCTTATGAAGCATGTGAGGGGAGAAATATATAATAATTCCATCATTTCCCAAGCGGAGAAGGATCTACTTGGAGTGCAGGAAAATGTTACCAAGGTTATTTCTTCTTCAATTTCCTTTTTTTTTAATGGTTGACAGTGGAAATGCAAGATTTGCTAAGAAAGTGGTTCAATGAGTTGGCTTCTTAGGGCTTCATATGTTTCTAGGGAGGAAAAAGTTTCCTACAGACTGGCTTAAAAATATTTTTTCACATCTTCCATTGAATGGTTCTCATCCTTTGGAGCGACACAAGAAATATGATTCACCTGAAGTTTGTGGACTTGTTAAATCATCCTATGTTTTTCGATTAAATCACTACGAGGAATTTATTCATTCTATCTCTTCAAGAGAAGCTAATTTCCATCAGAAGATGGGAATGAAAGAACGAGGAAAATCTTTTAAGAATCTAATGACCTTTCTACTTGATTTGTCCATCTTCTATGATGGGAGGGTGAGAGATGCTTGTTGAAAATTTCTCATTCAGTTTGAATATGGGAACATAAAATCTTCATTAGCATGTAATTCCTCAAACAAGAGGGAGTCTGGGAGTAGCTTGGATCATTCATATCCAAGAGAAGATGTAGGGACTCGGGGAGTAGCTTGGATCATTCATATCCAAGAGAACAGGTAGGGTCTCTAGTTGCTACAACAATTGCAAACTCAGCTTACAAAGCACTTGTTGATTCCTTTCAAAAATATATTTCCCCTTGGGACATCCTTAAGGTGGTTGAGATCACATTCCTTCCCTGACATTAATGTTTTATTTGAGTATGATTTCCTTTTGTATGGTGCTAGAGGGCTGAATATGAAGCCAATGAAAACAAGAAATGTTAATGAGTAGATATAATTCTACTTTACAACCAAATAATTGACGGGTAATTCTTCACATGAGAATTTGTTGTGCCGATGAAACACATTTGGAGGAGAAAGCTACAAGAATTCAAGAATCTATGAAGAGGTTTCCTTTGAAATATTTTTCTCTCCAAATTATCGTTGAGTAAGTGGATCTCTATGTTGCACCTTTTGTTTCAGTTTTTTACACATAATCATAAAGGTGTCATATTCTCCAGGTCAATCATCTAACCAATATAATTAAGAATGAATTTTTGTATGTGAAGGTTGACCCTAATAAAAAATTACGAATTGACTACTTGTTGTTTCAAGGTCTCTAGTTGATGTCTATCTTCAATTTTAATATTAAATAAAAATACACCCTAGAAGCTTTGATATTCAATGTTCTCATGTTTAATGGGATCTTTAAAAATTGTGCAATTCTCAATTTCAAACTAAATGTGAATATCAAACCGATGATAATTGTAACAACTGAACCTAAGGCTCAAAACACTTACAAGTCTTTTATTCCATGACGTTGAATTGTCAAGAAGGGAATCTAATGCATACACAACAATTATTTTGATTACCATCATGGAAAAAATACCGAGTTCATTCATATAAAATGAATAGAAAAAATATAGTTAGGTACTTTTCCTTATAATGCTACAGTTAATGGCGTTTACTTTCCTAAGAAGCCATTGTCTAATTTTATACCATGATATGCAATTACAACAAAGATCTTGACAAACCTAACCAATCATTTATACCTACTATCAAGTAAATATGTAACAAATATCAATTTTCAATCAAGGGTGCCATTAAGAGTTTTAACCAACAAGGGGTAGGAAATGAATCTCTAGATCTCACTAACCTAATTCTGATCTACATACCAGTTTGAATTGAAATTAGTGGAACTTATAATGGTTATTATAGTTTACACATGTGACAAACGTAGTCATAGGTTCATTTGCACTTCTTGTTTGCAAATGATAGTAAGTACACTTCTGCTAGCCACATCTACCACACTTGAATTAGTCTATTGTAGCCTAAATTAGGCTTTATCCCATGCTCAAACTCAAAAAGTGCCTTGTATTTGATCTGTTTATTCTCGATCTTTCTTTGATCACTAGACATTTCTTCTACTGTCATGACAATAAGTTTCTCTGGCTTAATTTCCCCAAGAATAGATCTCCTTCTCAAATCTAGATTGTTTGCATCTTTCAGGTTGAACATGATGGACTTATATTTCAACTTCCGGGCTCCAATAGACAACCCTAACTTTTGAAACATTAGTTTCTCAACTGAAACTACAACTTGTATTGTATCACATGCATTTAATCTCACCAGGTTGTCACTCTCGGCTTCATTACCTACTTTGGCAAAAGCCTCATGAAGAAGCTCACGGATCCTATCCCGTACTGTGTTATTACACTTAATCATACTTGTCAGCTTTGGAGGGCCATTTGAAGAGGAAGATACCTTCTTGTTGCTGATATATGCTTCTTCTTCCTTGGCTTTCTTCTCAACCTTTACAGGTTTTTGCTTAACAAAATTTACCTCCTCTTTAATAGTCTTGGACTGCTTATCTTCTGACTTTGTACTTTGTTTCCATTGTTAGCAAGAATTTCTATTGCCACAACATTTTTCCAAGAATCAAGTAAGAAGTGGATAACACAAATAATTTCTTGTGAATGCTGTGTGAGATTTTGGAGGTGTTTTCCAACCTGATAATCGAAGTACCATAACAAAATGAAGTTACTAGCATCCATAAGAAAACAATCCTATGAAAAAATCTGCACACTAATGAACTAAACAATTTACCTCGACTACTTTAAATCAGAGAAAAATTTACCTTTAAAAGGACCATTAAACTTAGAGAGAGGCATTAAAAAAATCAGCGGACTTCAAAAGAGAATGAGACTAAACTTTCAAGATAGAGGTAATTTTTTAAGAGCACTATTCAAAGATAAAAGCAAGAGAGCAAAGAAAATGAAGGAAAAACTAAAATTATACAAATGATACCAATACTTTTCTTTCGGATATGTTCTCCAAGCTAGAAATCCTAATGAAGTACCCAAGGTAAAAGAAACTTTACATTATAGTTCACAACAACCATCCAGATAGGCATGTGTAAAATAGCCATATTCAAGAAGTAAATTTGGACTTACATTCTTCAATTTATGCCATAACATAAACGTATTTTAGTGTAAGAAAAATCCTGGAAGCAAATTTCATGCACCATAAGTTAAATTTACAACTCAAACCAATAAAAATGTGTTCCACCATAATAATTTAAAAAAAGCATGTTCTTGACTTGTACACCACAAAATGCAGCAATCAAAGCAGACGTTTTCATAAGGGTATAAACAAACAATCTAAAGCTTACACATCCAACTCTATTTATAACTTACAAGTTACGAATTTACTGATAACAACCTCTATAGTAAACCCACTACCTGCACAAGGTGATACCATAGTATTGGGGAATCTGATAACACAAATCTTAAATCATACAAAAAAAGATTGTTGAAAATGTTGTAATGAGACATGATCAATATGGAGTGGATAAAACTAACCCTGGTAGAATAGAGCCAAAGAGGCCTTGTTATCACCTCAAAATTACAACTTCTAATAAACACTAATAACACAATGAAAATGTTATCTCTAGAAATTAATTAAAAAAAAAAACTTTGGACTTAGTCATGGAAACATTCTATGGGGATTACAAGCTCACCCTAGGCTCATATACAATGTTGTTAGTAGTAGCACATAGTCCATCACCATTAGGAAACTAAAGGCAGTACTTGATGGGAAAATAATTTTTTTGACATGATTGTATTCTCACACACCAAGGCATTTGTTTAAGGTGTCTGACATTTTTGCAAATAAGGGGGTTGACCTAGCTTCAAATTCATTAAAAGTAAATACAATCTGATATGACCTAGTCATGGAAAAATTCTATGGGGATTACAAGCTCACCCTAGGCTCATATACAATGTCGTTAGTAGTAGCACATAGTCCATCACCATTAGGAAACTAAAGGCACTACTTCATGGGAAAATAAATTTTTTGACATGATTGTATTCTCACACACCAGGCATTTGTTTAAGGTGTCTGACATTTTTGCAAATAAGGGGGTTGACCTGGCTTCAAATTCATTAAAAGTAAATACAATCTGATATGGCTTCCCTCTTTATAAGCTGATATGGCAAGGCTTTGAAAGAGTTCAAATTGAAAAAAGTGGGTGTGTGGTTAGAGAGAGGTATCTTTCTGGTTCAATTCCACCACTCAAATACTTCCCTGAGAGTAATGGTTGCAAAATAGGAGAGAACCCGATTAATTCTACCTGAGAAAGTCTTAGCTCTAAAAGGAAAGGTTTCTGTGCTTGAATATTGAATTTCAGATGCGAACTCAGGAGCATGAGCTTTAAGAAAAACTGTAAGTTCTGACTACAATAAAAAACTCAAATATTGACCTGCATATTCAGGCCCTCAAGATTCAAAGGCATGAGTCTAAAGCTCATAAATTCGAAGAGAATAAAATATGAATGGGGATTGAAAGCCAGAAAAGAGGAAGATGGATGCAACACCTAAAAGATAACCAATTCAAGTAACCAATCAATAAAGTTGGTGATAAGAATTGTTGCTACCAATGCAGGCAGAGTGGAAGTACTAAAAACTGAATATCATATTCCTTCCATTTTTGCCCTATATAACAACCACTTCATTATCAATATTCTCTGTAATTTTCCTTGAATTTCATGTATTGGTTGGTGAATCTACAATGGCAAGACTAACAGAGAGTTTGAAAAATGGAACGACTTCAGCCCAAATGCAAGAGCAATGTTGAAATGTCTTAGAGGGATCATGCTCCAAATATTTCCAGAATGTATGCAAAAGGTAACATCAGACAAATAGAAAAATCTAAAAACTTGAAAGTGTAGTAACTTCCACTGATGTGGAATCAAACCAGATACAACAAGATCATAACATGTTCAAACTCCATATAGACAACATAATAGAAAAATATTAACATAGACTCAAAACCAATAGAAGGAACAAGAGAATTACTGCATCTATTAGATATGCTACTGAGAAATACAAGGGGAAGACCTCTATTTATAGTATCCTGGTAGGAGTCCAACATTTAAGAAGGATAGTTGGCAAGTATACAACTATTTAATGATTTACCCAAGTTAACTTACAATTGTCTCTACACTAACAAACCCCTTAAGTGAAACTTAGGTGAGTATTAAAAAGGAGTCTAAATTCCAAAAATGGGTCCCAACTACATGGCCATGGTAGGTACCCATGTACAAAATGCTTATAACAGTTGAAAAAGAGAGGGAGGATCATTTTTTTGTGGACAATAGAGCACCATATGTTGCAACTGAATACAATCAATGCAGAATAGTCTTCAAATTTGAGGTTGACATATTCAATACCATTATGTCTCTAACTCTCTGCAAACATTTTTAGATTGCTTCAAGAAAAGTGTCAAAAGCCTCACTTTTGTTCTTTAAAAAGTAGACCCAAGTTTGTTTAGAGTTGTCATTAATGGATGTAAGTAGATAACGTACCCTTTGAAATGATAAGGTAGGAATAAGACCTGCAACATCATTTTGAACAAGTTGAAGACCTTTAGAAGCTCTCTAAGATTTGTCCTTAACAAAAGTACCTTGAGGATGCTTGCCAAGAACACACCTAGTACAAACACCATCAAAAAGAAAAATAAACATAAGATTAGTGACCAAAGTTTACTTAGTTGATAATCATAGCAAGAGTTTAAGTGATCAAATCTCATGTCATAATTTAGTTAACTAATTTAAGTGACCAAGTAATACATTGATAGGAGGCTTCACTATAAAATGAGAAAATAAATTCTAGTGTGATGATGATCCACATTCCCTATGGCAACAAATTGTGAATGGTCCTCAATTTCATGAAACAAAAATAAAGATTAAACAAGATTGTTTTCCTTGAAACAAAATTTGTAATCGTATAAATTGAGAGAAAATTAGTTGAAAGATTAGAAACATATAGAACATTGTTGATCATGTCATCTATCATCTCAATGAATACTAATGAATATTATTTCTTGCATGTATTTGTGATTTATTAGTATTCGAACACTAATAACTTCATTACGTAGATGCTCGTTTAGTAATATATTACAATAGTGACTTGTTAAAGGAAAAATATTTATGTTTGTTTGAACGCCATAAACTGGAAGGGAAATTAGCTTTGAATTAGAAAAGTGGAATATATTTTGAAAAATGTGTTTTTGATCAAATATAATATAGGCCCATTGCATGATCATTAAAAAAACAATCATGACAATAAGCAATTATTTTGGACACAATGAATTACATTACTCTCCATCTCAAAAACATGTTAGCATATTCAGTTTTGTCTGCATTAGAGAAAAATGAATGACTAACATTAAGTTTTCTTTGAATATTTATAGAATCATTTCAGAGATTCTAAATGGAAATTGTGTGTTCTAATCTTGCTCAATTAATTACAGGGAAAACAAGGGGCATACATGATTTGTCGGCTTCTGGGAATTTGATTCCTTTTCTCCTACAATGATATGCTGAAAATTGAAGATTACTATGTTGAAGCTATATTCCCTATTAGTATTGCAATTTATAATGTTTTGTCTTATTATTTTCTAGTTTATTGTTGTAATCTTGTGTCAGCGGTACTTTGCTCCACCCATTAGATTTCTACTGACCAATTTTATTGTTGAAGTGTCATTGCTTCTTAAAGATAAGTAGAGGAAATGATATAGCTATAAAAGTGAAGCATGAAACATTATTTATAGAAATTGCTAGCTCCAATGTGTTTGATTATGTTGGATAAAATCAAAATTGCAATGTACCATAAGCATGGGAATTCAAAATATTGGGATAGAAATGTGTGCGTCTATTTGCATTTATTACTTTATTTGAAGATAACATTTAGTGAACAAATGTTGTACACTGAGAACATAGTAGGTACAAAATATATTTTTGGTGACGTTTTATTTACTTTTTTTTATATAGGTCATCTGGCCACATAGTGGCCACTATTGCCCAACTAAAGAAAACTTGTTCGAGTTTCTTGCTTTTATGGGGAAGAATGACATTAACAATATTGCTGATGTTGAGGTATATATTTGATAAATCTTTTATACTCTAATTTAGTTTATATTCCAGTGTTCATTGACTTTCATGTCTTATACTTTGCATTGTATCTCTTTTTTTAGGAAAGGAACTTAGTATTGATGGTAGAAAGTAGGAATTGAAGAAAGAGGAGAACAATAACACTAGAGCGAAAAAATACAAATTAAAGAGAAAAAGAAGAGCATTGGTCTAGTGGTACCCATACAACCAATATCCCGCATAAGGCACACATAAAGACTAATGGTCAAATCTTCAAAGTTGGTGAATTCACCTGCAATGCCTTGGCAACACAATGATAATGTTTTGAAGTGATGAAACACTATTTCATGTGTAAAGTATACGTCAACCAATATTAAGTTGGAAACTCATATTGTAATACTTGGCATTTTATTTAATATAATTTATGTCGTTGGAATTATTTATTGTTTCACTTGATATTACTTAGTATTGTAATCAACATACGTAACTTTGCGTTTTCATATTATATGAACATGTACATTGTATGCCATTTTTTTTTAAATTTAGTTGCAAAATCATACTAATTAATTTATGTTGATAATAATGAAAACATAAAATAAATCTACAACTACTAAATTAGTAGTTTTATGTTTATTAATGATGAACACATAAAATGAATATACGACTAAAATAGTTGCTTATAACAATTGTTAATGAAAATAAATGAAATGAATATAAACTACTAAAGTAGTAATTTATATAATGAATATGATACTACCAAAAAATATAAATGACTAATGCAAATGATAAATTTGTGATTACAAATGACGACTAAATTTTGCATATATACGACTATTAGTAGCTAATTGACAGTGTCTTATAATATGACTAAAATTTAGTCATATATCTTTGGTCATTAATTGGTTTCAAATGATGACTAAAATTTGCATATATATGACTATTAGTATCTAATTTACAGTATCTTATAACACGACCAACATTTTGGTCATATTTATTTGGTCATAAATTGGTTTTCTCAAGTGATCTTTTAGTAATATATTTTTTGTATATTTTGTCATTAATTGTGACAATTAATGACCAAATCAATGATTAAATCAATGACTAAATTAATGACCAAATTAATGACTAAACTAATGTCTAAATTAGTGACTAAATATACTACTAGACAATATAATTGAGACAACCAATTAATGACTAAGCTAAAAATAGCTAAAAGTTGGTTGCGTTATAAGATACTGTAAATTAGCTACTATTGGTCACCGACCGAAAAATAGTCATTTATATGCAAATTTTAGTTGTTTTTTTAATGCATTTACCCCCGAGGTAAAACTCCTTACACTATTCATGTTGGCTCGCATAATTAAAATGTTGGGAGGAATGTTTACCATGAAAAACAATATATTCCTCAGAATATGTATATGGGGGGACCTCACAGTTGGTCAGGAGGCTGTCCTACCTATGATCCATTTAGGTAGCTTCATAATCCCTTTTTATCCTCTCTTGATTTATTGAATTTAGTTACGATGAAAAATGATCCCATTCATCACGATTCTTGGTGGCCACCTTTGCCTGCAAAATTACCTTTTGATATTCCCAATTTTGAAGGGAATCCTGGAGATAATCCATCAACTAACATCACCACTTATCATTTGTGGTGTTCATCAAACTCATTGGTGGATGATTCGATTAAATTGTGTTTGTTCTAATTTACCCTGACTAAAGATGCTACCAAGGATGTATCCATGTTTAGATCTATTATTTGGGAACAAGCCATCTTAGCTGCCCAATAACTAGATTTGACTTATTCTCAATCGGACACAGTTTATGAAGTACTTCTGAATGCTTCTCGCACTTTTATTGACCCACCTAAATAAACCCCAGGACTACACATTGATGGTCTGATTGGTTCCATTTCTAATTCTGTGAGCCAACTTTCTGCCCTACTTGGGAAATTGAATTGTGACATCACAAGCCCCAACAAGTGTTCATAGATCTATAAAATCACCCTCTTCTGAGCATCTTTTCGATGCTACTATGGTGAAGTCCATAACACCTAAGAATGACCAACAACATGGTGGGAAGAAAAATAAAAAGAACAAACAAAATAGCCAAAATTCTTAGGAGACTCAACCAATCCTGTCTGATTAAGGAGGGCGTACACTAGAACATCATCATAAGCTTAAATTCCCTTGTTAGATTTGTTAGGGTGAACATTTGACTCACAAGTTCCCTCATATGGATGAATTTCATAGGTTTCTTGCACCACCACCTCATACCCAATAGCCTGTTGTTTTGACTCATCCATTCCCTACACAACCACACCAAAAAATGGTTGCACACACTCCTCCACTTCCGTAAGGGGGAAATGAGGGGCCTTACTTCAATCCTGCTTCTAATATGCCCATCCTTATGTGCCAAGAAATAATCAATATGACAGTGCGAGCTATGTCATATGATACTCTTGATCTGAGTTTTTATTCTAAGGACTCAACCACCATGATTTCTTCCACTAGATCTCTCACGCTAGATAAGCCTATGGAGCCAATTTATCTTGCACCTAAGGGTGCCATTCACAAGATTACACACAACCCATCTGCATAGGTTACCCAACATTATCGTAATTTTTAGGACTTAGCCCAAGCTCCTTATGCCATGTTTTCTTTGAAGGTTTTGCAAAGTTGTCATCAACAACGCAAAGCCTTTTTGTTTGTGATTGGCAGGGTGAATCCTGCGAACTAAAATCTCATCACATTCAATGTGGACAAGCCCGATGTTCGATTTTCCCACCAAAATGGTGTTTCAGATTATTGTGCGTATGTTTCACAGAGACGTTCATCACACTTTGATGGATGAAATATCCTCCACCTATATCATGTCAAAATGATGCTGGAAGGGTCTCAACACTCTAATACTTGCTAAGTCCACTACTACTCTACATGCATTTGATGGGCACCATTTCGTACCCAAGGGGATTCTTCCAGAGTTTACCATTGAGTTAAGGGGAAAAATTACCTATGTTGATGTTGAAGTCATTGATGCTTCTTTAGATTATAACCTGATCCTTGTTCGTAGTTGGTTCTATGCTATGACCATGGTTGTATCATCTGTCTTCTGTTCCCATTGATTTCCTCATGAAGGTAGGATTGTTACCATTTACTAACTAGACTATTGTGTGTCATCAACCAAAATTACCACTATGGGAACTTCAATCCTGCTTGTTGGAAATCACTTTGGTTAGTATGACAATGTTTGTGTGGGATTGTTTACTAACTCATCTCTTGTCAAGGTATTTCCTTAATTACCCCTACCCAACACTTCTTTATTGTTGAAAATGAAACAAGAAAATCCTAATTTAATTTTCTCCTTGAATTAAATTGGGAATAAAATTGTATTTCCACATAGTTGGCTCAGTTAATTCGATTTGAGGGTATAACTTGAGACATGTAGATTGTCTCCTATATTATAGGAGCCCTAGTTGAGTTTATCTTGAGTTGTAATTAATTATTTCAGTTTAACTGAGTTAAATTCAGTTAAACTAGTTCCAACTATTGGAGGAATTGGTGGGAGGTTTAGTAGTGTGGTGTTGCCTTCAGTGTAGTGTGGTGCTGCTTATAGTTATCAACCAATAAACTGATGATTCACTCATAAATAAATCATGCATATTAGATTTGACAGTTACCTAGTTGAGATTAGAGTTCAAGGACAATTTACTATCAATTGTATAATCATCTGAATTATATAGATGGTGCATGCAGTCAAAGGAAGACCTATGAGGATTTCACAATTCCAATTGAGGAATTTCCCTAATTAATAGGGGCCAATTCCTAAGGAAACAATGCAAGGAAATAGGGACTTGGGAAAGCAAAAAATTGGTTAAGTTTTGGCTTGGGCTTGTCTAGGAATATGTGAGACAGATAGAGATAGTGCAGAGGTTTCTCAGGCTTCTGAAAAGCATTGTAATCTTCTCATATTTTCTTACTAATGCAATATACAAATAACAAGAGCTTTTAGTAATGGTTTTCCCCAGGAAATCATTGTGTAATGTGTTGATTGAATTCTTTCTCTTTTACGCTTTGTGATTTTGCGATCGTTTAATTGTTTCCGCTGATGAGTAGAGTAGATTCAAGCTTATTGTTTTCTCATATTACAATTATAAGTTTGAATATACAAGGAATTTCTACATGGTATCAGAGCATAAATCACTCTAGAAGAGGAGAATACGAGTTTGTGTTTTGCAGGTGAAATCAAATCTGTAGTATCATACTTCAAAGCCAACATGATGTCATTATACAGATTGAGACTTGAATATTCCCTTGAGGGTAGTTTGAACTATATTGCTTGGAAGGACAGGATGGAGGCAGTGTTGGAAGACAACATGCCTAAGGAATTCATAGACAAATATATTCCTAAGCCTCCAGCATCTGATGCTCAAGATCTGAAAGAGCAGAGAAAATGTGGTGCAAATGCAAGAAGGATTCTCCTATAAGGAGTTCGAGGTATATTGTCTCGAACCTCCATGGTAAGGAGACTCCATATGCAATGTGGAAGGCCTTGACAAACTTGCTTGAAAAAAACAATGACCACATGAAGTTAGCACTGAAGAACAAGCTCAAAAAAATCAAGATGGAGAAGGCCGAAACAATACCAAAGTACTTTACCAAGTTCACCCAATTTCGTGATGAACTTGGAAGTGTCGGTGTTACAGTTGGTGAAGATGATTTGGTCAGCCTAACAATTCTAGGCCTTCCCAAGAGCTAGCACAACTATTAAGACTCAGTAAATGGGAGGGAGAAGCTACTAGAGTGGGAGCATTTGTGGTCTGACTTGGTGCAAGAAGAGATTCGACATAACACCAGAGATGGATCCTCATCCAAGCATGATGATGAGGAGAACCGTGCCTTAGATAGAAAGGAAAAGAAAGGGAAATGGAATTCATCCCATTACAAATCAAATTCTAGTCAAGGCAGCAAGAAGAAGGACATGTCAAAGATTAAATGTTTTCACTGTCACAAGTTGGGAAACTATGCTACAAAGTGTCCACGTAAGAAGGCCGATAAGAAGCCCTTAGGAGGAGTGATAGGTGAAGCTCTTTCTTCATAATTTGAGTTGGATTTCGCCCTCATCACTTGAATGTTGATGTTAGTGATGGGTAGTGTGTGGTATTTGGATAGTGGAGCCTCATTCCATATGACCATCGACATAGAATTCTTCAGTGACTTGGAGGAGAAGGGCCTCTAGATGCACATAAACATGGGAGATGAGGGGAGGTATAGTGTGATCGACATCAGTATTGTTATCTTCAAGAGGGAGTTTGGTTCTCCTCTCACGTTAAAAGATGTCATGTATGTTCCAAGTTTGAAGAATAAATATGTTGCAATTTCTATGTTGGAGGATCATGGCTCCGATGTGATATTTAGCAAAGGAAGTCATTCCTTTGTCACATAGCCACAGGACAAGTGAAGTAGATCAGTGTTAAGGTAAAGAACCTCTACAAATTGGATGTATAAGACTGTGTTTCTTTGAACACAAAAGTAGAGAAGGTGTAGAGCCAATAAATTTGTGAGTTGTGGCATAGAAGATTGGGTCACTTGCACCACGAAGCTTTGAAGATCATGCAGTAAATTTCTACAGGACTTCCCAAAGGTACACTAGAGTAGAGAGACACATGCAAAGGGTGTACATTGGGGAAGTACACCAAAACTTCCTTTCATGATAAAGACATTCCAGCTCAATTAATCCTTGATCGAGTTCACTTAGATGTGTGTGGACTGTTCTGAACAACATCCATGGCCAAGCACAAGTATTATGTTATATTTGTTGATGATTATTATTGTAAGTTCTGGATTTTGTTCATGTAGAAGAAAGATCAATGTTCACTAAATTTTGTGAATTTAAAGAACTTTTCGAGAAAGATACTGACAGAAAATTTAAAGCTACCAGAAGCGATATCAATGGATAATATGTGTCGAATGAACTCAAGAACTTCTGTGCATCAGAAGGCATTTGGTGGGAGTTAATATCACCCCATAACCCAAAATAAAATGGGGTGTCTAAAAGGAAGAACAAAAGTATTGTTGGAGTTGCATGGGCAATGTTACATGATCATGGCCTACTATTGCACTTGTGGGCTGAAGCATGCAACACAATTGTATATGTCCAGAATAGGAGTCCTCATTAGATTCTCAGGATGAGTACACCATAAGAAACTTTTTTAGGTAAGAAAATAGATGTGGCACACTTTAGGATCTTTGGTTCATCAGTTTACTTTCATGTTACCAAGGATGCAAAGAAAAACCTATAACTGACAACTAAGTTGGGCATATTTGTGGGGTACACTAATACACTTCACAACTATTGGTTGTACCTGCCATCCCATAGGATGATAATGGTTCGTAGGGATGTGAAGTTCGATGAAGAGAAGACCATGAGGTGTTCCCTTTAGAGGGATGTTTAGTTGCATGGAGAAGGGGAGATATTAGCTCCAAAGGAAGAACCTCAAGATGATGTGGGGCAGCCACATGCAGAGGAGCAAAGAGTGGAAGCACCCACTCATGCATAGACTTCCGGAGATGGGAGAAAGCACAATAAACAGGATGAAAGATTGAAGCATGATGCTAGAAAGAATGTGGGAGCACCCACATCACAACATAAGTATAGGAGGTGACCAGATCAGTACATTGGCTACATGGATCCGATGAGCGAGAGTGTATATATTGAGCCATCCTCATTTGAGGAAGAAATTCAGAAACTAGTATGGGTAGATGCCATGATTGAGAATTATGAATCCATTATCAGAAATAGTGTTTGGGAAGTGGTCCCAAGAATAGCAGACAAGTCAGTGGTGAGTTCTAGATGGATTTACAAGGTAAAGCAAGCAACAGATGGGAGTGTGGAGAAAGACAAGGCCAAATTTATGGCTAGAGGGTTCTCTTAGGTGGAGGGAATTAATTATGAGGAGTCCTTTGCTCCAGTAGTAAGGTACTCTTCAATCAGATGTATTCTAGCACTTTCAGCATAGATGGGATGGAAGATACATTAGATGGATGTGAAGACAACATTCCACAACAATGTGATTGAGGAATAGGTGTACATTGATTAGATAGAAGGATTTGAGACCTTCAATGGAGAGTCACATGTGTGCAAAATCAAGTAGCGTTGTATGGACTGGAACAAGCACCCCGTGCTTGGTACACCAAGATTGACAACTATTTCACCAAGTTGGGCTTCACCAAAAGTGAAGTAGATTTTAACCTTTACCATGTTGTGGTTGAAGGTATATTTCTGATTATAGTATTATATTTTGATGATTTAAATCTAATAGATGACGAGAAGTCGGTAAAATATTTCAAAGAGGATCTTGCAAGAAAATTTGAGATGAAGGACCTCGGGCTCATGCATTATTTCCTTGGTATGGAAGCATGACAAAGAGATGCAGAACCTTTTGCCTCAAGTTAGGGAAAGTATGCCAATGAGATACTAAAGAAGTTCCACATGGAGAGTAGCAAACCCATGGAGACTCCTATAGCAGGAAATTGGAGGAAGGAAGATGCTACTTCGAGTGAAGTAGTGGAGGTTACTATTTACATGTAGCTTGTGGGTTCACTTATGTATTTGTTGAACACATGACCAGACATATGTTTTGCAATTAACCAAATTAGTCAAGCAAAGATTAATCTAACTAAACTCTATTGGAAGGAAACTAAACATGTGTTGAGATACCTCAGAGGCACCATTCAGTTTAGTCTTTGGTACAAACGAACATAGGGACTGGAGATGCAAGGCTTCATAGATGTAGAATGGGAAGGATTCCATCTGATAGGAAGAGAACATTAGCGGGAGTCTTCAGTATTAGGTCAACAATAGTTTCTTGTTACAACATGAATTAAAAATTAGTCTCACTCAATTCGGAAGAAGCAGAGTACATGGCTGCTAGTCAAGCAACTTGTGAGGCTCTGTAGATGAGAAAGATCCTTGTTGGGTTATTTACTCAGTAGAAGGATCCTACTGTGACAATCAGAGTTGTATCAATCTATATGAGAATCCATTTTTTCATGATCAGTCCAAGCATATCGACATCCGGTATCACCATCTATGAGATTGTGTGCAGAGGAGAATCATGTTGCTGGAGTACACTTCTACAGAGGAACACGAAGTTGATATTTCGACAAAGGTATTTCCAAGATGAAAATTTGAGTTTTATCGAGGAAGGATCAAGGTATCAGATAATCCCTTTATTTTTGAGAGGGAGTGTTGAAAATGCAACAAGAAAAACCTAATTTAATTTTTTCCGTGAATTAAATTGGGAATTAAATTGTAATTCCACATCTCATGATGACTTGTATTAGTTAACTAAGTTAATTTGACATAGTTGGCTTAGTTAATTCAATTTTAGGGTCTAACATGAGTCATGTAGAGTTTCTCCTACATTATAGGAGCCCTGGTTAAGTTTATTTTGAATTGTAATTAATTAATTCATTTTAACTGAGGCTAAAGTCAGTTAAATTAGTTCCAACTTTTGGAGGAACTAGTGGGAGGTCTAGTAGTGTGGTGCTACCTACAACATAGTGTGGTGCCACCTGTAGTGATCAAATAGTAAATTGATGATTCACTCATAAATAACTCATGCATGCCAGATGTGAGTTACCCGATGTTGGCATTATGATACTAGTGTTGTCCTTGATGGAAAGTCACTCACAGTGTAACATGTCTATTAAGAGGTAATAAGGCATTGGTACAGAAGAACAGGAAGATGAAACTAAAGTCTAACAATACGAATGAAGAAGTTGGAGGTAAATGATGGTGTAAAGTAGTTTAAAATGTATATGTAGGTCCACTCAGTCAAAACAATGTATACATGCTAATTCATAAAACAAAAAGAGCATATACGTATACACACACTTTCACAAGAAGAAAAGCATGTATATGTTGAAAAATCAAGGAAATTCAAGAGGAGACAATACCACAGGTCAATACTATGGTATTAGCCCACAATATTGAGTGGAGTAATGACTATTTGATCCCACCCAAGAATACCACAGCTCCTAAGTGGTTTTGGTCTGAGGTATAGAGAAAGGCCTAAAACTATATAAGGAGGAGAAGATCATAAGGCTAGAGTGTGCAAGTGAAAGGGTTTCTAAGGAATACTTTTATCTGAAGTATATTTTATGTTGTAGGAGATATGTTTGTGATTTGATCTAATATTTTGTGCAACTTGAATTCAATGTTGGATCAGGATCATGAGACTTGAAATGCCTTATCATTGAATGATATGATATTGGTTGGGCTAGATATGATTATGTACACCTGTTTTATTCTTTATTTATCATGATTTAGGTTTGTTTGAAGTCTAGAATAGCAGCGAAGTCATGAGTTAATATTTGCAGATCTGTACGCTGGTTCATCTTGGTAAAAGTGCGTGTACACATAGGTTCTACTCTTCCAAGTAGCGTATACAAAGGAAAAGCCTATTCTTTAGATCTAGCTGAACTGTCTGATCAGTTCTGTTGTTTTACTGTTGTCTGTCAATGAAGTCTTCTTAGATATGAATGTAAAACTGAATGCATAAGGAGTTTGGTATCTGATTGATTGATTGTATAAGTGAGAAGGGTGATCTCTGCTACTACCTGTGTAAAGCTTTGTAAATTGACATTAGATGTTCAAGTATATTTCTAGTTGGTACATACTTGATTCAAAAGTTTTATGTTTCAGTAGTTTTGAAGGTATATGCAGGTTTGATTAAAGGAAGTAGCGTATACATGTAGATTGGGTTCAGTAAAGTAGTGTACACATTCTGATGCATGATTTTTGAGGTTGCAACTGGTTTTAAATGGTGATGCAGGTTTCTGGGTTCAACACAGTGTTATGGTGATAGTGATTTGATTATTTAGATTAACTGATTGTTGGTTGATGCAGTTTGAGTTTCAAAGTTTCTGAAGGGTCCAATATGAAAAGTTGATGAAATGAGGCATTCATTTGAATTGTTGTGTACCAGGAGAATCCAGTCTGAAAATTTATGAAACATGGTCCCTGGAAGAAGAGAGAAGGTTGTAGCCTTCTGTAGGCTGGCACCTATGCACTAGTAAACACATTGGCCAGTACACGAGCTAGGGGTTGCAACTCCCTTCCAGTAGAAGTTGGAAAACGAGAGAAGGTTGTAGCCTTTTGTAGGTGGGTTCCTACGTACTAGTATGAGACTGCACTGGTACAAGATTGTAAACAAATTTTCTTATTATTAGAAGAAGAAAAAGACAACAATAGTGGGTGGCTTTTCCCCGCATTGGGTTTCCACCTTAAATGTTAGTGTTCATGTGTGTTGCTTATGTGTGATGGTTTATTATGTTTTTACTGCACTATTTGATAAGTTACTGATGCACTGATTAAAGATCAACACATGACAAATTGACTAAATCATAAGTTCTCTAGGTATATGTTGGTTTCTCTAATCACAGTAGCATGTACATGCTAGTTCACTTCATAGAAGTAATGTATATAAATATGTTTGGGAAATGAAAAAATATTGAATTGATAATACTGATTCACCCCCCCTCACAGTATTGTTTCCAACAATTGGTATCAAAGAAGGTCCTTCATAAGAAGCTTGATCACTTGAAGGAAGATCTTTCAAGATGAATAGAAGGAGTTATTATACGCATGAAGATAGTGATTGGTTATCCAATAGTGATGAAGATAAAAATGGACAAGATTATAGACTACTCATGGCTTATGACAATGATGATTTTTTGGATGCCTTAGAAGAGGAAGACTTTCTTTAAGAAATCACTAAACTCAAAATCTTTTTAGAAGGAAAGAATATGATCATAGATACATTGACACACCAACTCACTGAAAGAGAAAGACAAAATGAAAATCTAGAATGTGAAATTGTGGGTCTAAGAAAAGAACTTGAGAAGAAAAAATCTCTTAATCTTAGATTTTCTAAAGGATCTGAAACTTTAAATGAAATCATCAAAGTTCATCATTCTTCTCTGATAAAGACATGTTTTGGATATACTGAAGAATCATCTTAGTCACAGAAGCCGTTAGCCTCCACAAGAAGCTATCTTGATGCAACAAAGACTAGTGAACAATATGTCAATTGTCAACAAAGGCCTAAAACTACTCATCAAGTAAATCATACTCAAATTACTCCAAGGATGAATAAACGTAGAAGATTCAACCAACTAGTAAACAATGCCAAAAGATTCTATGATTGCAGAAACTTCTTTAACGGGCAATGTTTTTCATGCCATAAATTTGGGCATATGGCTGCTCAATGTGTTGCTTACAAAACCATCATGATTAGAGAAGCATGAAATCAAAGGAGTGTAATAGGAATCAAGAAAAGTTCCTATAATAACTTTTCTCCTCTTGAAAATGAAGTAGAATGTTCAATTTGCAACAACTTTGGTCATGAAAAATTTGAATGCAGGAGAAAATTTTGGCCATCACTTCTAAAGGAGCAAACATCATTAAATCCCAAGATATGGAGAAATAAGGAATCTCAATTAG
Source organism: Pinus taeda (assembly GCA_000404065.3). Lineage (NCBI taxonomy): Eukaryota > Viridiplantae > Streptophyta > Pinopsida > Pinales > Pinaceae > Pinus > Pinus taeda. The sequence goes on from APFE030210824.1 coordinate 65,779, forward strand.
AAAGATGTGGCATAGCTCTATATGTAGAAGGACAAAAAAATTAGTGGTACATCGATAATGGATGCTCCAAACACATGACATGTGATAAAGAGAAACTTCACTCATATAATGCTTTAGAAAAGGAAAAGAATGTCTCATTTGGAAATGACACTCCAACTATCATTAAAGGTAAATGTTCTTTCTTCTTGAAAGAAAAGGTTAAAGATGGAAATGTCATGTATGTAGATGGTTTAAAGCATAACCTGTTGAGTGTCAGCCAAATGTGTGATCAAAGAAATGAAGTTGTGTTTCGATCAAACATATGTGTGGTTTGTGAGCTTGATATAGGAAAGACCATGATGAAAGGTACAAGAAATCCAAACAACTTATGCATACTCAAAGGAGGACAAAAATAATGCTATATAAGAAAAAAAGATGAAAACTGGCTATGGCATAGAAGATTGGGACATCTAAGCTTTTCTCGAAAAAGGAAAGCATGCAGGCTCAAGGCAGTTCATGATCTTCTAGATATCAGCATTCTAGAAAATACCATATGCAAACCATGTCTGTTCAATAAGAAAACCATATTTCACTTCAATGAAAAATAAGGAACAACAAGTAAGCCTCTTGAACTCATCCATATTGATTTATGTGGACCAACAGGGAAAAAGTCACGTCATGGAGAAGAATACTTTATTTTATTTATTGATGATTTTTCCAGGATGTGTTGGATAGGTCTACTAAAGCATAAATATGAAGCATTTGAAAAGTTTAAAGCCTTCAAAGCTTTAGTTGAAAGTGAATTAGATCAAAAAATCAAATGTCTCAAATCTGATCGTGGGGGATAATTCATATCAAATGAATTCTTTGACTTTTGTGAACAACATGGAATAAAGAGGCAATTCTCCGTTGCAAGAACTCCTCAGAAAAATGGTGTGGTGGGAAGAATGAACAAAACAATTCAAAAGATGGCTTGAGCAATTCTTGATGAATCTGGAACTCCTGCAACCTTCTGGGGTGAAGCTACATTTGCTGTCGTGACTATTCTCAACAAAGCGAATGTTCATGTAAATAGCAGTCAAACTCCATATGAACTTTGGTATGGTAAGCCTCCTATTGTAAAACACTTTAGAGTGTTTGGAAGCAAATGTTTCATCAAAAGGACTGATGAAAAAATTGGTAAGTTCAAACCCAGAGTAGATGAAGGAATTCTTCTTGGTTATTCATCCAAAAGTAAAGGATACAAATGTTATAATAAAAGACTTCAAATTTATTTTGAAAGCATTGATGTTGTAATTGATGAAGCATGCATAAATCTAGAACAAATGAAATCATAATAGGAATATGACATTGAGGAAGATGGGGAATTCTTTCCCACATCAAATCAAAATGATATAGACGAAGAAACCAATGAAGAACTAGAAGAAGATACAATAGATAGGGAAAAGGCTCCATCCATGTATGTTTAGAAGAATAATCCAGAATCTCAAATTCTAGGAGAAAAAGGGGCTGGTGTATTGACAAGAAGAACTCTTACAGGGACCTCAAGTTATCTAGCATTACTATCCTCCACTAAACCTTAGAACGTAAATGAAGCCTGCAAAGATGAATGTTGGGTCGAGGCCACAGATGAAGAACTAGACCAAATTGAAAATAATGATACTTGGGAATTAGTTCCTAGACCTCATGATAAAAATGTTATAGGAACAAAATGGATATTTAAGAATAAGCTGAATGAAAATGGAGAAGTTATTAGAAACAAGGAAAGACTTGTCTGTAAAGGGTATGCTCAACAATAATGTATAGATTTTGAAGAAACTTTTGCACATGTTGCCAGAATTAAAGCCATAAGGATGTTTCTTACTCTCTCCAGTTTTCGAAAATTCAAAGAATATCAAATGGATGTAAAATCAGCTTTTCTTAATGGAGATTTAGAAGAAGAAGTTTATATTGAACAACTAGAAGGACTCATTCTTGGAAATGATGCAAAACTTGTATGCAAGCTCAAAAAGGCTCTCTATGGTCTAAAACGGGGTCCAAGGGTTTGGTATTACCGCATTGACAAATATATACAACAACAAGGTTTCACAAAAGGTCCTGCAAATAGAAATTTATACAAAAAAATTGAAAATGATAAACTGCTAATTATTGTTGTTTATGTTGATGATGTCATCTTTGGTAGCAATGAAGAATCCATGAGTCAGAATTTTGCTTCAGTAATGCAGCAAGAATTTGAAATGTCCTTACTTGGTGAACTTACTTATTTTATTGGTCTACAAGTACAACAAACAAAAGATGGTATCTTTCTTTCATAAACCAAATATCTCAAGCAGATCTTGAAGAAGTACGAAATGGAAGATTCTAAACCAGTATGTACTCCAATGGTAACAGGATCAGTCTCAGTTCTAACAATGAATCATCAGTGGTAAACCAACCAACTTACAGATCTATTATTGGAAGTTTGCTTTATTTAACATGTACCAGACCAGATATCATGCATGCAGTAGGAATTGTTGGAAAGTTCCACGAAAATCCAAAGGAATCACATCTCCAGGCAGTCAAAAGAATTTTCAAATATCTTCAAGGAACTCAGGACTTTGGACTATGGTATCCTAAAGATACATACCTTACTCCTCATGCATATACAGATGTAGATTGGGAAGGAAATGTTGATGATCAAAATAGCACTAGTGGAGGTGCATTATATATGGTTCTCGGTTAGTGCCTTGGTTCAACAAGAAACAAATTTTGATTGCCTTATGTAAAACTGAAGCAGAATATTTGGCTGTTGCATCTTGCTACACACAACTACTTTGGATGATGCAAATATTTCAAGACATTCAAATCACATATGCTTCACCCATTTCCATTCTATGTGATAATACAAGTGCCATCAGTATTTCAAAAAATCCTGTCATGCACTCCAAGACTAAGCACATACCCATTAAGTACCATTTTCTATGAGAACAAGTGCTTGAACAAATAGTTAAATTGGAGTATGCTCCCTCCAAAGAACAGGTTTCTGATATATTCACTAAACCACTTCCCAAAGAAACATTTGAATATCTCAGACAAAAGCTAGGAATATTTGCTGCATCATCTTGCTATTAAATCTAGTTTTCTGAGGAAGGTTATTATACATAGGTTTCATGAAGTATAGATGTGTATACACGTGGGTTTCTGTGGCTAAAGGAGCGTATATGTTTTTTTGATAGAAAAATAGTGGGTTAGACTCTGATATGGGTTCTTTGTCTGATATTGATGATTATAGTCTGACTGTATGCTTTTTTCATTGATTTTTATCTGATTGACAAAGATGCCTTGATGAATAAATTATTAACAATGCACATGTAGCATAGGTTTAGGGGGAGCATTAGCCTTCACACACATTCTAAATTGTTGGCATCATGGTTGCTGAGTTCAGTTATGGCTTCATATACTTATATCATTTGTTGCAAAAGTCATGGGTGTGATATGAATTCTTCTATCATGGTCTATATTTGAATGAGTCCTATTGGACATATGATGTAGTTCGTATCCCCACTTTGCATGGGATGGATGATGTAATAATTTTTGTATTTCTGTCATGTATAAATAATTAGTATATCCCCACTTGGTTGGGTGGATGAGTCAAATATGTTGTATCCCCACTTGGTTGGGTGATTGATATATGTATGAGTCATTGGTCATAGGGAGGTCATAATCACTTAGTTGAGTTATAGAGTCATGTTATTCTTTTAAAACATATCTTTGCAGACTCAGCATGCACTCAGGGGGAGCATGGACAACATAATGTATATCAAAGGGGGAGAGTATCTTGGTCTGCCCTTTTCCCTTGATGTCAAAGGGGCAGAGTATTTTGGTGTTGAATGCTATCTCTAATAGTTTCTACAACTTGCAGTAATAAACACCATCATGGTTGCCATCAAGTACAAAGGGGGATATTGTTGGCATTATGATACTAGTGTTGTCCTTGATGGAAACTCACTCACAGTGTAACAGGTCTATTCAGAGGTAACAACGCATTGGTATAAAAGAACGAAGATGGAACTAAAGTCTACTAATCAGAATGAAGAAGTTGGAGGTAAATGATGGTGTAAAGCAGTTTAATATATATATATATATATATATATATATATATCTATATATATAATATATATATATATATATATATATATATATATAATATATATATATATATATAATATATATATAATATATATAATATATATATATATATATATATATATAAGCAGTGGTTCCACTCAGTCAAAACAACGTATACACACAGGTTCACAGAACAAAAAGAGAATATATGTATACATGCACTTTCACAAGAAGAAAAGTGTGTATATGTTGGAAAATCAAGGAAATTCAAGAGGAGACAATACCAGGGGTCAATACCACTGTATTAGCAAATGATATTGAGCGAAGTAATGACTATTTGATCCCGTCTAAGAATACCACGTCTCCTAAGTGGTTTTGGTCCGAGGTATTAAGAAAGGCCTAAAACTATATAAGGAGGAGAATTACATAAGGCCAGGGTGTGCAAGTGAAAGGGCTTCTAAGGAATACCTCTATCTGAAGTATATTTTATGTTGCAAGGGCTATAATTGTGATTTGATTTGAAATATTTTGTGCACCTTGAATTCAATGTTGGATCAGGATCATGAGACCTAAAATGACTTATCATTGAATGATTTGATATTGGTTGGGCTAGATCTGATTATGTACACCTGTTTTATTCTTTAAATGTTATGCTCGGTGTTTGTCTGAAGTCTAGAATAACAACAAAGTCATGAGTTAATATTTGTAGATATATGCACTGGTTTGTCTTGGTAAAAGCGCATGTACATGCATGTTCTACTCTTCCAAGTAGCGTATACAAAGGAAAAGCCTATTCTTCAGATCTGACTGATCTATCTTATCAGTTCTGTTGTTTTACTGCTATCTACCAATGAAGTATTCTTAGATCTGAATGAAAAAGTGAATGCATAAGGAGTTTGGTATTTAATTGATTGGTTGTATAAGTGAGAAGGGTGATCTCTACTACTACCTATGTAAAGCTCTGTAAATTGACAGTAAATGTTCAAGTATATTGCTAGTTAGTATAGAATTGATTTAGAATTTTTATGTTTCAGTAGTTTTGAAGGTATATGCAGGTTCGATTAAAGGAAGTAGCATATACACATAGGTTGGGTTTAGTAAAGTAGCGTATCCATTCTAATGCATGATTTTTGAGGTTGTAGTTGGTTCTGAATGATGATGTAGGTTTCTGGTTTCAACACAGTGTTCCAGTGACAATGACCTGATTATTAAGATTAATTGATTGTTGGTTGATGTAGTTTGAGTTTCAAAGTTTCTAAAGGGTCTAGTATGAAAACTTGATGAAACAAGGCCTTCATTTGTATTGTTGTGTACCAGGAGCATCTAATCTGAAAATTTATGAAACGTGGTCCCTGGAAGAAGAGAGGAGGTTGTAGCCTTCAGTAGGCTGGCACCTATGTCAAAGTAAAGATGTTCGCTAGTACAAGAGCTAGGGGGTTACAGCTTCCTTCCAGTAGTAGCTGGAAAATGAGAGAAGGTTGTAGCCTTCTGCAGGTGGGTGCTTGCGTACTGGTATGAGACTGCACCAATACAAGATTGTAAACAAATTTTCTTATTATTAAAAGAATATAGGGATGACAGCAGCAGGTGGTTTTTCCTTGCATTGGGTTTCCACCTTAAATCTTGTTGTTCATGCGTGTTGCTTATGTGTGATGGTTTATTTTGTTTTTACTGCATTGTTTAATAAGTTACTGATGCACTGATTAAAGATCAACACATGATAAATTGACTAAATCATAAGTTCTCTTGGTATACGTTGGTTTCTCTAATCACAGCAGCGTGTAAACACTAGTTCACTTCACAGAAGTAGCATATATAAATCTGTTTGGGAAATGAAAAATTATTGAATTGATAATATTGATTCACTCCCCCTCTCAGTATTATTTCCAACACCTAGTTGAGATTGGAGTTTAGGGACAATGTACTATCAGTTGTATAATCATCCGAATTGTGCAGGTTGTGAATGCAGTAAGATGAAGGCCTATGAGGAATGTGCAATTCCAATTGATGCATTTCCCTAATTAATAAGGGGATAATTTCCAAGGAAACAACACAAGAAAACAAGGACTTGTGTAAGCAGAAAATTGGTTAAGTATTGGCCTAGGATTGTCTAGGAAGCTGTGAGATAGATAGAGATAATGAGGAGGTTGCTCGGGTTTGAGAAAATAATTGTAATATTCTCATATATTCTGACTAAGGCAATATACATATAGAAATTTTATTTAGTTGTGGATTTCCCCAAGAAATTATTGGCATTATGATGCATGTGTTGTCCTTGATGGAAACTCACTTGTAACAGAACAAGTATAAGGTAACTAGATGAATCCACAGGCCGGTTCAGAGGTGACAGATTTATGGAACAAAATAACAAAATGATGAGACAAAGGTTTATAGATCAGAATCAGAAGTTTGATAAAGGTGAATATTTGAAGATCTATACACGGGTTCGTTAAGGCCAAGTCACGTACACACACAGGTACAAATAAGAAAAGTTGTGTACATGTTGGCACACTAATTTAAGAATACCAAGGGTCCTTGCCGTGGTTTTAGCCCACAATATTGATCATAGTAATGGTTACTTGATCTCGTCCAAGATTACCATCGACACTAGTGTAGTTTTGACTCAATCTATTGGCTAGGGCTCTAACTATATAAGGAGGTGAAGATAAAAGTTCTAAGTATGCATGTGAAGGGTTTTTGATGAATACTTCAATCATAAGTATATTCGCATTGTAAGGGCCATAATTGACACATATATCTGAAATAATTATGCACCAATGAATACAATGATGGATAAAGATCATGAGACCTAAAATGCATTTCCATTGTATGATCTGCTCATGGATTTACTAGATCTAAGTATTGACACATGTTTTTATCTCTGAATATTATGATCTAGGTCTTTCTAAATTTTTGAAGAGCTACACAATTTTAGATCAAAATTTGTATATCTGTACATAGGTTTGTCTCGGTTAAGTCGCGTATACACGCAGGTTCATTTCTTCAAAGTTGCATACATAAAGGAAGGGTTTCTATTCATAAATTACTGATCAAACTGATCAGTGTTGTTGTATCTCCATTATCTGTCAATGATGCCCTCATGTTGATATAGTTTGAGTGATAATGATTGAAGTAGAAGTGATTGAATGGTGAAGTTGAATTTGGTTACATGTTGATTGGTTAAAAAGATTATTATAGATGCTAACTATATGAGAGTTTTGTAACGTAACCGAATATTTTAGAATAACTCTATTAAACTTTGTCTCTAATTCAGAATTACAAGTTTTTAGTATATTGAGATGTGTACGAAAGTTGCTCTACAGAAAAGCACGTATACACGCGGTTCGCCTTAAGTGAAGTAACATATACATGTTGGCATATGAATGATCAGGGTTACAGATGATTCTATGTGTTAATGCAGTATTCTGAGTTCAATTATGTGTTCTGGTTACAATGATATCTCTGTTTTGTTTGAATTAAGTTAGTGTTTAATTTAATTGATCTACAAGTTGTGATGTATTAAAGCAGGCGGATCCAATGTGAAAATTTATGAAACTGTTGTGGCCAGCAACAACCCCCCCTTTTTCATTTTAGTATTTGTTCAAAATGCTAAATGAATGGGGACCCCTAGTTTAATTTTGAGAAAAATCAAATTTTCCTTCTTCAAAATAAAGCTACCATCGTAGTCTTAGAACGGTCTTTTGAATATTTTTTAACCTAAGTCTACGATAAGGTAAGGGTATTTAAAAATTTGCATTAATTCAAGACCCCCCCACGTTAAGCATAACGTCGCATCGCAGTAAGTAATGTTCATAAGGAAAAACCTCAAAATCTGCCGATCTGCGACAATACCGATCACAAGATCGCACATCGCAGAAATAAAATGGCAATACTTAACAAACATCAAACTCCTGCAACCCGCGATGTTGCAACCATCGATATTGCGATCGCCGCGATGGCGCAGTCTGCGATCTGGCAATTTGCGATTAGCGTGCCTTGCGATGGCATGATCTTCAATGTAACGTAAGCAAATCATGAATCATTTAATCGCGAATCCTTCGGGCACGCCATTCAAAGAAAAGCCACTTACCATAATCTAACCTCAAATCATGCGCTTTTAATGATAGTAAGTGGATTATTTGTCAGTTATTTAATGAAATAAAGACGCGTGCTTTGCTAAAGAATTGTTTCACATAAGGTGGCATATTTGGTATATCTATTGCATTTAAAACTCTCCCGTCACCTTTCTCAATCAGTCATTTCCACTTCGCTCGTAATCTGCAGGAACTAAGAGATAAGAAGATTCAAAAGCCGAACACAGGAGCAAATGGGAAAGAAACATAAAGCCCAAGGCTCCGAGACGAAGGAAAACGCAAAGGAGATGGCGCCCTTGTACACAAACACTGCATGCAATAGGGACGCAGGAATTTCGACCTGGGAAGGCATGTATAGGCTGCTGGAGGAGGAAAATCCTAGAGTAATGAAGGTTGATAGCACTGCGGGATCACAAAACTCTTCCGAGGCATCCTTAGAAGCGCTGGCTTGTTCATTTCTTCACTGAATAGCAGCTAGACCCAAGATTTTTCCATATACAGATATGATCAGATGGATACTTGACAATGCAGAGTTACAGGGCAGACAATTCAAGGCTCAAGGGCATGGGCTCATAGGATCATTCACCACGCAAGACTTAAAGCTTATGTATCATCTTCTTGAGCCTCAGACGACCTACAACACGCAATTTATCAAGCAATTTGCAGCAGAAAACCCAAACCTGGCAGAAACCACTAAAGAATGGACCAGAAGAGAGGAGCCGCTAAAAAGGGACAAAAATGGTATGTACAACACTGGTTCCCTCACCTCTCCATATTGTTTTGTTGCAGCCATGCTGTGCAGGCTGTTTGGGATGCCATACATAAATAAATTTTCATCTGAATGGCTACCACTCATAGACGCTGCCACAAATGCCGATCTCGTGGATTGGGCCAAAATATTTTCTGATAATTTATACACTGCTGTCATGAATTACCAGTCTAAGAGATCCTTGTCACAAAGGGTCTATCCTCCTTTTTATCTGTCTGCTTACATTATGGATTCTATTTGTTATGTATGTAAATTCCCAACTATGGGTTGGAAATGGACTACCCAGGACCCGTCACCCGTTCATGTTTATCACAAAGTATTATGGGATTCACAGTTTGCCCCTCACTTCTATCAGATTTTCCATGGGCTCATCTTACCCCTATATAGGATGATGTATGGTGAAGAACCCCCGAGGTGCTCACCCGAAGCACAAATAGACATCATCCCCGTCGCAAGATGGTTCAAGGAAGAATGGTTCACTTATATTAGAGTGTTTGGGAGCACTGTACCTCCACATGTCCTACCTATGTATGTCCCCGACAAGCTTTTGGCTAGGGAAATTGCCTATCAGACTTGCTCAGAAGGCGGCCTAACCAAAGAACTAAAAGACAAAAAAAAAGCCATATGGCCTCAGTTTCCTGTAGCTTGTGGGGCCTTCTCATTGTTCAACGTAGGACACGCTTTTGCCGAAGTAGAAAATGTGACGTCTCTACAATTATTTAAATTCCCCGCTCGACCTTTTGACCTAAATAATGTTGCCCATGATTTCACTATAAGTGTCAAAATAAAAGTGTTCGCCGGAAAGAAAGATTTATTTGATGACTCGTTTCAAAATAAAAGTTCATTCCAGGAAGTTTTGCGAGAAGCTAAGTCGAGGTTATCCCCAGATGACCTCCAAAGATTTTTGTTATTCAGAGAAAGAAGGCTAGCCAGTGTTCCCCTAGAAAAGCTACGACTACTCACCAAAGAGCCTACTCCCAGTATCAGCCTCAACGGAAACTCCAATACTTCCAAATCCAAATCTAACACTGCCCAAGGAACACCTGAACATTCTAAAAAGTCTACAAGCGACCAAGGAAAAGGCAAAGAAACAGCCAAAGACACAAATCAGTCAAGTGCAATGTCACAACTGCAAGTTACCGCCTCCCCACCAAGAGATGTCACTCCTCCCATCATTAAATCGCCACCCGTCACGACAGAACTCGATAAAGAATGGGAAAACTTCAACGAGCTAATCACCCTTGAAGGGAAAGTCCCAAGAACACCTGTGAGCGATGCACAGGTAACACAAGAAATGGTTTCAACCATGGTCGGTAGTGTCTCAGAAACGAAGCACAGTCATATCGCTCCGCCTTCTAAGCTTCTACTTAGTGTAGAGGAAATTCCCCCACTGGATGTATTCTATAGTCCCCAACATAAAGCAGTGGTGAGGAGACAAAGAAAGAAGAGAAAGCTCGAGAATACGCTATCACAGGACACTGAACATTTAGACGTCTTATGGAAAGAACCTAACAACAACCCGACAGAAAATCTCACGAAGTTGTCTCAAATCGCAGGAGCATACGCTTCTGCGACTATCAACAAAGCATCAGAAGTTCAAAAACTGTTGAGGGAGAAACAAAACCAAATACAACTACTACAACAACAGCTACAACAAGCCAATGCCAGTAATGAAGCGTCCAAACAACTCGAAAAACTACAAGAAGACTTTCAGCAAATGCAGATAAGATATCAAAAAAGCCTAGACGAAAAAGGAAAGCAGTTGCAAGCTTTACAAGAAATACACAAGGACGAGCCCAAGCTTGCCGAATTCGTTTCAAAGTCTACTAGCTTAAATGAGCAACTTCTGCAGCAACAGAAAGAGTTGGGACATAAAATATCGCAGTGGAGTCACTATTGCGAGCTAAGCGACAAACTCACCAATCAAGTGAAAGACTTGCAAAGTGACTATGACCTGGTTGACAGACGAGTGACAGAGTATCTAGCTTGGCAGGATGGAGAGGAAGGGAAGAGAGCAAATGCACCCAGAATAAACGAAAGCCATAAAGAATTGCTCTTTAACAAGTGGGACGATCAAATCAGGCAGGCAGAATAGGCGGCAGAGGCAGCGGTGACACAGGCGAGCGTTCTTATAGACTGTGTAAATGAAAATTTACACAGAGCCAAGTTAATCACAAAAACCACCCCGGGATACCTACCAAACAAGTCACGAATAGAGGCAGAATGGAAATAGAAGGCACAGGAAAAGGGAAAAGCGATCCAGGCATTGAACAGGTTGAATTGGGAGTGCTATTGGGCATACTTAGTCAATCCACACAGTCAATGGATGACTGTGAAATGCATCATAAACTCAGCCGAGAAAGTAGTGCCAACTCTCATAGATTCCGTTTTCGCAGCCCAGCTCAGCGCAGAAGTCGGCCAACCGACTCTTCTCAAATCCATGATGAACACTTGCAGTTTTAAGGACCAAATTCAGAAGTAGCTTATTTTTAGTAGTTTGTTGTTTCTTTTTATTTAGATTAGAAAAAGGACGGTCATTTGAGAACCGTATCCTAAAAATTTTGTAAAAACACTATTATTAGAATTAGGAAGTAGTATTTTAACCCTTCTCATGCATTTAGAGAAGGGTCCAGAGATTTGTCAAAAACTTATCCTCAGAACATGCACTTCTGCACCCTCAGAGGAGGTTTTGATAAATGGATGGATCGAGATTTACTTTTACTTGCATTTTGATATCTGCTACTGATGTTGCACTTTTGTACTCTTGGTAGATTTTAGAACAAGTAAAGATAGATCATTTTTGCTTGAAGCTTATGGGTAGAACTAGTCATAAATGGTACTTTTATCTCTTGAAAATTCCTGCTATATTCTTTAAGTGATTTACAATTTCAGTTGTTTATATGTTACTGCATGAATGTATGGGTTATCATTTGGCACTTTTGTACGGTGGAGTCATATTGTTTATGTTTGACATATGAATGGCTTATTATGCGATATGTTGATTCACAACTGTTTTGCCTAACTTCTTATGCAAAGTGGTTTATCTTTAATGATTTCTATTCTTATAATAGCTGAATGATCTTTATTACCAGTTATTGTTCAAAATATTTTTAGATCGCATAATGGAAGATATACAATCCCGGGTTAGAATAGATTTGATATGTTGTTTCTCACTAGATTACAATAGCATAGAGTAAAGTTAAAGAATCTGAATTAGATTAGCTTTAAAATACTCTTAGATCAACATAGTTCAACTCTACACACACACACCCAAGATCGGGAAACTGGTCCCGTTATCCCCAGTCGGACCCGCTATACCAAACGGATAAGGAGCTGCCAACCAAGGTCCGGACCGGGTGGGTATCCCCCTTGTTGTCGACCTGATTTTCAGGGCTTCAACATATTTGGCACTAGAAGGAAGGCCTAAACATAGTGTCTGTTGGAACGATTTTCAAATCATAACATTTGAATCTGGATGGCTGCTCACAAACTTCCCATTTGGAGTTGAATCCATGTTCCTACCTCTTCCAACACTCCACCTGAAGTGGTAAGACTCTTGTCTCAGGTAAAATTCAATGGTAAAAATAACTCTTCCACTTTTAATCATGCTCTTCAATTTATTCAAAGAGTTTTAAGATATGATATTTCAAGAATTGATGAAGGTGTTTTATGCAGAATTTTTACTCTTACATTCACACCGGAAGCTAGAAAATGGTGTAGAAACCTCTCAGTTGCATCAATTCATAGCTGGGACCAATTCGCCAAGATTTTCATTCTTGAATTTGATTTTTATGACTATGACCAGGTATACGATGAAATTGATTATCTCCGGAAAAAAGATGAATCTATTAGGGATTTTAATATGCGATTTCATCTTGACTGTCTAAAGTACGATCTTGAAAGTCATAGATGAAGAATATTTAGATTATGTTAAACATTCTCTGCCTCCTATATCTGATCAAGCAGAAATTAGTCCGAGTTTTGTCTCATTTCTCTCTAATATGAACGAGAATTCCAATTTGAATATACAAATCGCTCATAATGAAGAAACCCCACAAAGCCTAGCAGTTATCCACACTCTAATACAAGAAGACAAAAGCGAGGACATTGGAGGGAAGCCTGCCTTGGAACCAGGAGATGACTTTGATACAAAGTCAAATAATATCATTGCAAATCAACAAATGCAGACACCAAGGTTAGAAAAACAAACTATTTTTCTTTCAGGAAGTATCAGTACACAAAGGTATGATCTAAAACCCAATGTCTATGTTGAATCTGATGAACGAAGATTTTTTCATGATGATAGTTTTAAATGCGTTGCTTCAGAATCACACTTCTCTCTTTATCCTAATGTTCTTAATGATGACAACTTTTCCCCTCTCAACATTAAAGATATTTCAAAAAACACAGAGGATAATTCAAATAAGTCATCGTTAGATTTTCAAAATAAAGAGATAGCTATAGAACATCCCTTGATTGCTTCCAAACAAAGAACACTTGAATCACCTTCTCTGAAAATATATGACCAAAAGGAAGAATCTAGGGAAACTGATAAAATTAGTTATGATGGTTACTTTGCCAATGACGATGTTATTGATTTATCTCAAGTAACTCATCAAAGCTCAAAAAATGAGAGATATGCTAATTCGAAAAACATAGCATGCAATCCTCATTTCGAAGCCAAAGATCATTCGCCTGATTTTGCTGACCAAGACGATATCCCGATCTATGATTCATATCATGAAGAAACCCCCATGCCTGTCCACAATCATAATTTATCTTCTGACTCACAAGCCCTAGCCAGTTCTTGTGAACAACAAAATTTTACAAGCTTATCCCAGTTGTGCTGTAACTCTATTTGTACAAAAAAATATTTTTTTTATTGTTCCCACTTGAACTCATTTTGTACAAAATCGGATTGCGTTTTAAATTTTCAATTTTTTGATAGATTATTCTGGTATGACCAACACCTTATCAAAGAACATCCAAAAGACGAGCTACCATTGTGGAAAGCTAAAATATGTCAAGGAACTACAGAACTTCCTCTATTACAAGATCATCAAGATATAACAAAAATTCATCCTTATTTTTATGATCCAATAGATATCCAGTTGGAAAGAAGTTTTTGCGAGAAAGAAATTTCAGACAAAATCCCAACTGGAGTTATGCATTCTTATTCCGCATCCAACGTTAACAGTCCAAGAAAAGTTCCGTTCTTAACACTAACATTGGAAAGTTGCATACGTGTAGGAATAAAAATGAGAAGGTGGCTCCATTGGAAATATCATTTCACCTAGTCAAATTTTTGTATATAACTAGAGTAGGAGTAGGAGTAGTTTAGTTAGGTAGTTAGGTTTATTTTTAAATAGTTGATAGTCAAAATAAGAAAAGAAGATTATCCCTATTGTCTACACAACCCTAGGGAATGTATGCTTCTCATTTCGTTAAGTATCTTTCTCCATAAATAAAGTTTGCTTTGATCAACAGCATTCGACGTTTACAAAAGACACCTTTTTCTCTATCAAGATTTTGAACTTCTGCTTCTACGAATGACAAATATTTTTCTTTGAAACTTGATCTTTATTATCAATAGAACTTTAATCCAGATATGATATTAGTTCAACTCCAAAAATTGAAGAAAGCAATCTTAGCAAAGCAATTGTTTTAAGTCAGTACAATGAAAGGCATCAATGAAAAGATGAGGAGTCCCTGTAGAAACAACGATTACCAAAGAAGCTCTATTATTGTCGTCCAGAACTTTCTTAAGGAAAGAAAATTGACTTCCTCCCTGCTAAAGGAAATCGCAGCATTCAAGGAAGCAATCCAATGAAAACACTATATCTCAAAGAATAAGAGGTCTCATCATGAGCCGACTTATCCACCAAAACAGGGCAACGACTCAAGATTGTTGCAATCAAAAGACAAGGGGTCTCATCACGAGCCAGCTTGTTCAACAAAAGTATAAATCAAGTGAGTGACTGTGTCATAATTTGGCCACCAAACCAAGACATTGTTCTTTAGAGAATAAAAAAGAAAGTGTCAAAATGGGTTTTTCTCAGAATAGTTGTAAACACACATAGGCAGGATAAAGGATCATTACTAGTTAATAGGTAACCCTGTCGAGGCTATGGACGCCTGCTGCAGCAGAGGCTCTACCTGCGACAAAGAAGCATATTTGAAAAGAACTGCTATACAGGGAAGACTTTATTTAAATTTTTATTTAAGACCAAGTAAGGGCTGGTGTAAACGCAAGAACAAGCTAAGAATACAAGTAAATAGAAAGGAGTTGAAACGAAATATCATTGATAGTTTGAAGTATAATATTCGTATCTTTCTATAATAAAGTTTAAGTTTTCTGAGAAATTTTTTTCTTACTTTTAGAAGTTTGAAAAACATCAAAAGAAGGTCAGAGATAACTGGTTCTCCCAAGTGAATAACCAATTGTTGTGGCCAGCAACAACCCCCCCTTTTCATTTAAGTGTTTGTCCAAAATGCTAAATGAATGGGGACCCCTAGTTTAATTTTGAGAAAAATCAAATTTTCCTTCTTCAAAATAAAGCTACCATCGTAAGCTAGAGAGGTCTTTCGAATATTTTAACCTAAGTCTACGATAAGGTAAAGGTCTTTAAAAAATTGCATTAATACGCAAGGCCCCCCCCACGTTAAGCCTAACGTCGCATCGCAGTAAGTAATGTTCATAAGGAAAAACCTCAAAATCTGCCAATCTGCGATAACACCAATCGCAAGATCACACATCGCAGAAATAAAATGGCAATACTTAACAAACATCAAACTCCTGCGACCCGCAATGTTGCGACCTGCGATATTGCGATCGCCGCGATGGCGCAGACTGCGATCTGGCGATTTGCGATTAGCGCGACTTGCGATGGCACGATCTTCAATGTAACGTAACCAAATCATGAATCATTTAATCACAAATCCTTCAGGCACGCCATTCAAAGAAAAGCCACTTACCATAATCTGACCCCAAATCATGCGCTTTTAATGATAGTAAGTGGATTAGTTGTCAGTTATTTAATGAAATAAAAACGCGTGATTTGATAAAGAATTATTTCACGTAAGGTGGCATATTTGGTATATCTGTTGCATTTAAAACTCTCCCATCACCTTGCTCAATCAGTCATTTCCACTTCGCTCGTAATCTGCAGGAACTAAGAGATAAGAAGATTCAAAAGCCGAACGCAGGAGCAAATGGGAAAGAAACATAAAGCCCAAGGCTCCGAGACGAAGGAAAAGACAAAGGAGATGGCACCCTTGTACACAGACACTGAATGCAACAGGGACGCAGGAATTTCGACCTGGGAAGGCATGTATAGGCTGCTAGAGGAAGAAAATCCTAAAGTAATGAAGGTTGATAGCGCCGCGGGATCAAAAAACTCTTCCGAGGCATCCTTAGAAGAGCTGGCATGTTCATTTCTTCACCGAATAGCAGCTAGACCCAAGATTTTGCCGTATACAGATATGATCAGATGGTACTTGACAATGCAGAGTTACAAGGCAGACAATTCAAGGCTCAAGGGCATGGGCTCATAGGATCATTCGCCGCGCAAGACTTAAAGCTTATGTATCATATTCCTGAGCCTCAGACAACCTACAACACGCAATTTGTCAAGAAATTTGCAGAAGAGAACCCAAACCTGGCAGAAACCACTAAAGAATGGACCAGAAGAGAAGAGCCGCTAAAAAGGGACAAAAATGGTATGTACAGCACTGGTTCCCTCACCTCTCCGTATTGTTTTGCTACAGCCATGCTTTGCAGGCTATTTGGGATGCCAGACATAAATAAATTTTCGTCTGAATGGCTACCACTCATAGACGCTGCCACAAACGCCGATCTCATGGATTGGGCCAAAATATTTTCTGATAATCTATACACTGCTGTTATGAATTACCGATCTAAGAGATCCTTGTCTCAAAGGGTCTATCCTACTTTTTATCTGTCTGCTTATATTATGGATTCTATTTGCTATGTATCTAAATTCCCAACTATGGGTTGGAAATGGACTACCCAGGACCCGTCACCTATTCATGTCTATCACAAAGTATTATGGGATTCACAGTTCGCCCCTCACTTCTATCAGATTTACCACGGGCTCATCTTACCCCTATATAGGATGATGTATGGTGAAGAACCCCCAAGGTGCTCACCCGAAGCGCAAATAGACATCATCCCCATCGCAAGATGGTTCGGGGAAGAATGGTTCACTTACATTAGAGTGTTTGGGAGAACTGTACCTCCACATGTCCTACCTCTATATGTCCCCAACAAGCTTTTGGCTAGGGAAATTGCCTATCAGACTTGCTCAGAAGGCGGCCTGACCAAAGAGCTTAAAGACAAGAAGAAGACCATATGGCCTCAGTTTCCTGTAGCTTGTGGGGCCTTCTCATTGTTCGATGTAGGACACCCTTTCGCCGAAGTAGAGAATGTGATGGCTCTACAATTATTTAAATTCCCCACTCGACATTTTGACCTAAATAATGTTGCCCATGATTTCACTATAAGTGTCAGAATAAAAGTGTTCGCTGGAAAGAAAGATTTATTTGATGATTTGTTTCAAAGTAAAAGTTCATTCCAGGAAGTTTTGCGAGAAGCTCGGTCGAGGTTATCCCCAGATGACCTCCAAAGATTTTTGTTATTCAGAGAAAGAAGGCTAGCCAGTGTTCACCTAGAAAAGCTGCGACTACTCACCAGAGAGCCTACTCCCAGTGTCAACCTCAGCGGAAACTCCAGTAAATCCAAATCCAAATCTGACGCTGCCCAAGGAACACCTGAACGTTCTAAAAAGTCTGCAAGCGACCAAGGAAAAGGCGAAGAAACAACAAAAGATACAGCCCAGTCAAGTGCAATGTCGCAACAACAAGTTATCGCCTCCCCACCAAGAGATGTCCCCCCTCCCATCATTAAATCACCACTCGTCACAACAGACCTCGACAAAGAATGGGAAAACTTCAACAAGCTAATCAGACTTGAAGGGAAAGTCCCAAGAACACCTGTGAGCGATGCATAGGAAATGGTTTCAACCATGGTCGGTAGTGTCTCAGAAACGGAGCACAGTCATATCACTCCGCCTTCTGAGATCCTACTTAGTGTAGAGGAAATTCCCCCACTAGACATATTCTATAGTCCCCAACATAAAGCAGTGGTGAGGAGACAAAGAAAGAAGAGAAAGCTGGAGAATACGATGTCACAGGACACTGAACATTTAGACGTCTTATGGAAAGACCCTAACAACAACCCGACAGAAAATCTCACGAAATTGTCTCAGATCGCAGGAGAATACGCTTATGCAACTATCGACAAGGCGTCGGAAGTTCAACAACTATTGAGAGAACAAGAAAACCAAATACAGCTACTACAACAACAGCTACAACAAACCAATGCCAGTATTGAAGCGTCCAAACAACTCGAAAAACTACAAGAAGACTTTCAGCAAATGCAGATAAGCTATCAAAGAAGCCTAGACGAAAAAGAAAAGCAGTTGCAAGCTTTACAAGAAATACACAAGGACGAGCCCAAGCTTGCCGAATTCGTTTCAGAGTCTACTAGCTTAAATGAGAAACTTCTACAGCAACAGGAAGAGTTGGGACGTAAAATATCACAGTGGAGTCACTATTGCGAGCTGAGCGACAAACTCACCAATCAAGTGACAGACTTGAAAGTGACTACGACCAGGTTGACAGACGAGTGACAGAGTACCTAGCTTGGCAGGATGGAGAGGAAGGGAAGAGAGAAAATGCACCAAAAATAAACGAAGCCATAAAGAATTGCTCTTTAACAAATGGGACGATCAAATCAGGCAGGCAGAACAGGCGGCGGAGACAGCGGTGACACAGGCGAGCGCTCTTATAGACTGTGTAAATGAAAATTTACACAGAGCCAACTTAATCACAAAAACCACCCCGGGATACCTACCAAAAAAATCACGAATAGAGGCAGAATGGAAACAGAAGGCGCAGGAAAAGGGAAAAGCGATCCAGGCATTAAACAGGTTGAATTGGGAGTGCTACTGGGCATACTTAGTCAAGCCACACAGTGAATGGATGACTGTGAAATGCACCATAAACTCAGCCGAGAAAGTAGTGCCAGTTCTCATAGATTTTGTTTTCGCAGCCCAGCTCAGCGCAGAAGTCGGCCAACCGACTCTTCTCAAATCCATGATGAACACTTGCAGTTTTAAGGACCAAATTCGGAAGTAGCTTATTTTTAGAACCGTATCCTAAAATTTTGTAAAAACACTATTATTAGAATTAGGAAGTAGTATTTTAACCCTTCTCATGCATTTAGAGAAGGGTCCAGAGATTTTCCAAAAGCTTATCCTCAGAACATGCACTTCTGCACCTTTAGAGGAGGTTTTGATGAATGGATGGATCGAGATTTACTTTTACTTGCATTTTGATATCTACTACTGAAGTTGCACTTTTGTACTCTTGGTAGATTTTAGAACAAGTAGAGATAGATCGTTTTTGCTTGAAGCTTATGGGTAGAACTAGTCATAAATGGTACTTTTATCTCTTGGCAATTCTTGCTCATATTCTTTAAGTGATTTATAGTTTCAGTTGTTTATATGTTACTACATGAATGTATGGGTTATCATTTGGCACTTTTGTACGGTGGAGTCATATTGTTTATGTTTGACATATGAATGGCTTATTATGCGATATGTTGATTCACAACTATTTTGCATAACTTCTTATGCAAAGTGGTTTATCTTTAATTATTTATATTCTTATGATAGCTGAATGATCTTTATTACTAGTTATTGTTCGAAATCTTTTTAGATTGCATAATGGAAGATATACAATCCCGGGTTAGGATAGATTTGATATGTTGTTTCTCACTAGATTACAATAGCATAGAGTAAAGTTAAAGAATCTGAATTAGATTAGCTTTAAAATACTCTTAGATCAGCATAGTTCAACTCTACACACACACACACACCCAAGATCGAGACACTGATCCCGTTATCCCCAGTCGGACCTGCTATACCAAACAGATAAGGAGCTGCCAACCAAGGTCTGTACTGGGTAGGTATCCCCCTTGTTGTCGACCCGATTTTCGGGGCTTCAACAGGTTCCTAGTGGGAACATGGGAGAGGCACCCACAAATGGAGGAGGTCCTGGGCGGGTGGATCTCGATGATTGGGCTGAGATGGTAACAACAAAGTGCTGAGGAAATGGCCATTGATCAGAGGTATTGAACTCATCATAATAGATCATGACAATCTGGTAGTCACCAAGACCAGAAGGTTGGGGAGGATGGGTTGCTTGACCTGGCTAAGGTTGAGCAGCAACAAATCCTTTATGAGGGAAAGGATTTGTGAGCACTGTTGGTTGATATGGCATATGATTCTAAAGTGATTGTTGACATACAGAAGTTTCTTAAGCTTCCCACATTTGCGCATATGGGGTAAAAGAGGACACTCATGTGTATAATGGACATGTACACCACAACATGCACAAGGCTTGTTCATACAAATAACCTTGTTCTACTTGGGTTGGTTGCCGTGTTTCTAGTTGTTGGTGTTAGGCTGGTTCCCCTAGGATTCACTAGGTTGGTTACCTTTGTTACCCTGGTCACCCTTGTTACCATTCCCCTTATTATTTTTCGTTGAATTGTTGGGATTGGTAGTACTCTGTTGTGCAAACACTTGACCCTAAGGGGGAGATGGATCTTAAGGCTAAGGATGCATGGGAGGTTGTGGTGCTAATTCTTGAGAGGCTAGAGAACTTCACTGTGCGTAAGGAGCAACAACAATTTGGTAGACGAGATGGGGTCCAAGAAACATGTTTCTATATGGAGGGGCATAAGTGTTGGAGGAACTAGTGCCCCCCTGCGGGTAGCCACAACTCTGCTGAGTATATGGCAAAGAGTGTGAAAGGGATCCAACGATACTATTAGCGGCGTGAGATACCCCCAGTGAATTGGCACTTCTAGGATAAGGGAGGTCTATAATGATGGTATAGACATAAGTGGATTATGCGTAAATCATATCATATCTCAGAGTGGTCTAGAGAGCTTCTTCCTTGGTCTAAGGAAAATAGGACGCAACATCTTTCCTAGTGGGAGTTAAAAGACTCTTAAGAAACCAATCTAGATAGACATGCTCTTCGAAAGGCAGGGCATGACATGTGCTCCTTCTTCGACACCACTCTTGAACATGGTTAGAAAGGCGAGTGGAAGAGGACTGATGGAATGTGGTAAATAGGTCCGTACCAGTGTCGTACCGAAGAGGAACTCGAAATATGAAAGGAACTCTTTAGCAAGCATTACAGAAATGGAAAGAGATGTAGAGGGATGGTCTACATACCATTTTGTAATGTCTCCAATGGGCATGCATTGGAGGAGCTGAAGACGAATGGAGTCATCAGTTATGGACTTGGACGAAGACCACATGTGGAAGGATCAAACATGGTTGGTAAGATCCTCTCCAGCAATACCCTCAAACTTTGGGATGTCCGAGGAAAGCTTAGTCGACATAGATGGACAACCAACATCATGGTGTATGGGGTCGTTTATCAACTGGTTAAGATCCGGTAGACAACCCAAACATAAAAGGGAGCATAGGGGCTGCAGATTGATTCCTAAGACTATTGATGTGACCACTGGTATAGAACCAGTGCCAACACCAGGTTGCGTTCTTGCACCAACTGTGGGTCCAAATATGGTGACGATATGTGGTGGAGGAGGCTCAGAATCAGATGAGGAATCAAAAGAACTAGGAGAGAGTCGCTATGGGGACTAGAAGGGCTATCAACTAAAACCCGACAAGAAAGAGTAATATTCCCAAGCGAAAACTGGGGGCGAAGGCCTAATAGTCTCCATGATAAACACCTTGGTGGCACAATAGTGGTAAGACACATGTGACATAGAAATGGTGAAGGGAGATTCAATAATATATCGGTGTCTTGATGCAAGGAGATAAATTTATTATGTTAAGTCTTGGCTAGGCAGTGTAAACCAAGTGCCCTTCGCTTAAGGATTTTTTGTGTGTGAAAGTGTATTAATTGATTAAGCCCGGATCATGTTTATAGAAAAATAAAAAAGCTTGCTAAAAATAAACTGAAATAAATAACAAAAAACAAACAACAAAAGAATTAACTGAACCCCACCCAAACTGGGTTTGCAAACACTGTACTCCTTGGTGGCTAAACCAATGGGAAATACACTGAAACGGTCAAGGGATCTGAATGTCACTGTGGCTGGGACCAAGTGACACTACGCTACTGGAAAGTGGTGCAGCAACACCAAAAAAAACAAAGAGGAAGATCACTGCAAAAAGATAAGGAGATGGGTGAAACACCTAGGGAAACCGATGTGACCCTAAAGGAATGACCAAACTAGTGTAAATGTGAAACTAGGGATGGTAGCAACCTACCTTAACAAATCTGGAACAAAAGATTACAAATCTGGAAAATGTGGCTAAAAGCATTGCAGAAACGCAGACTACTCAGCTAAATTCCTCCTAGAAAGGTGGAAGTGTACTAGAAGCCCTATGGGAGGCTAAATTCGACTTCAACGAGTAAAAAATAGTGGATCAAGGCCTAAGTAGGATCAGATAGAGGTTAGACACCTAGTAGATAGCTCTCAGGAAAACCCAGAAACAGATCTGAGAAAAACCCTAAAACCCAAAAATAGTAGGTACTAACTTATTTCTCTATAGGGATCACACTTTTTTGGGGTGAAAGGTGTGTTCTGAAGCCCAGATCACACTTTTTGGGCTAAAACCTATGATTTCTGTTCCATGGATCCCAGTTGGAAAATCTCAGAAAAAAGTGTCGCCTTTTCTATGACTGGTTCTTGTGACCTACAAAAACCACTAGAAAGCTTGCGAAAGTCATAAATTTATCAAACCTAGGGTTAAAAAACTAGGAAACATTAAGATAATTGAAAAAAAAAGAAACCCTAAGATGAAAACCAAATTTCACTTAGGTTTCTAGATCTGAAGTATAGAAAACCAAGGAAAGTCGCTAATTTTGATTGGAGACCCAAGTTTCTAAATAAGAATTATTCCCTAGTGGAGTCGCTAATTTTGTTGTAGTGTTTTCTTCTCAAAGATGTATGAAAATAACCCACTTAATATTGTGGATGACAAACAATATCAACAATATTAATGGTTGCTAAACATTGTAAATCTGTAGCAATTGATAGAGGCAAAACCTGCCAAAGTTTTGTCTACGCCACAATCATAGTTAAACAACAAAAAGAAATAGTAATAACTCCAATCATCCAATAGAAACCAGATATATAAAGAATAGTTTTATTATAACACCTATGAAGGGAGAAAATATATGTTACTGGTCCCCCTTTATGGAATGGGTTCTTGGTTATCCTCAAATGCGTTCAGCTTGTGTAGAGTCTCTCTCCTCTATAATGTATAAACCCAACAAAAGTATGGTGTGCAACAATGAAAATAATCAGAGTTACAACAATAAGTGCAACATTGAAAATAATAAAAAGTGAATAATGAATTGAAAGCCCTTCTATTTATAACAAAATATTGATTTATCCTCGAATAATGAGCAATAATAAAATATTATTGATCCCATTCTTGGAATAACCACCTAGAATATTTTATTATATTTGTTTAGGAGGGAAAAAGTATTTAAACTTTTACTTAGAAATAATAAATAAATAAATGATTTATTTATTATCTCAAGGAATTAGTTAAGGAATAATAAACAAATAAGGATTTATTTAACTATTCCTAAGGGATTTAGTCAAATTTAACAAAGAATAATAATCAATTAGTGATTAATGAATTATTCTTAGATAAAAATAAGAAATATAATGATTTATCTGTTTATTTTTCATGATTGGGTCAAATTTGACCAGGAATAAAAATAAAACAATGGTTTAATTAATTATTCCTATAAGAAAATCAAATAAATAGTGATTTATTTAATTATTCTTCATGGATTTAACTATAAATTACTTAACAAAGGTGATTTATTAAGTAATTTCTCACAATGAAAGCAATTTTACTATGGTAAATTTGGATTTACATGGTGTAGTTAAATCCATCTAGTAATTTAGGTTAGATGATCAATTTTTTGGTGATAACAAGCAGGCTAAGGTGCCTACTTCTTCCAATGCAATCTAGTTGTCAATCCAGCCGAGATGTGATATGATACTTCTTGCATGACGAGTATGTCCAAGGAAAAATTCAGTAGAACATGCAAAGGCTTCTCCGCATTGTACATCTGTATGAAGGTGTCGAATGGTGAGGCATACCAATCAGCTATGTCTATCAATGCCTCCATTATTACCTTCGACATGTAGGGTGGATGTTGTTCAAATATCATCTTGTAGACTTTGGTGACAAAATGATTGGATAACCATGTGATAACACCTCTTAAGTTGCATTTGAACAACATCTTACAATTAGTGTTCACAATAGTCTCCACTAGTGACCATGCCCACTCCAAACCTGGGAACTCCCGTCAGGCATAGATTGCATCCAAGATGTAGGAGAACATGTAGATTTCTACTTGCATGCCTTTTGGTAGTTGTTGAGCCCTTCTTACATGTCCTTTAGCTGATTAGAAAACATGCTCAAGACCATTTGCATGGTCTTCCCTCTTTGGTCAATTGGTCTAGCGTGATCACCCAACTCTTTGGGAAGGTTTCCATGCTTTCTTGGCCATACAATAGACACGCAAAGATGATCAAGTATTGATACACCTTCCATAATATATTTTTCTTGTAGACCTAGTTGGGTGTCCTCCTGAATCTAGCCGAATCCTTTTCCCAGTTCTTAAAAATGTCTTGGGAGTTGGCATTGTTACTGGGTAAGCTAAAGGGAGTCTTCATGCTAGTCATGAGCTCTAACATCTAATACATCTCATCATAATCTTCTGCCCATAAGGTTGCAACCTTCGTCTTGCTGACAATGCTTAAAGTCACCGTCTCAAGATCAGTGTGCAAGATGATCTAGTGTATCATGTTCGTGCATGGGAATGTGTGGTATCTGCATGTAATCTGGTTCAAGATGGACTCGTGAATGTTCATGTATATTTGGAGGTCCTTGAGGTCTTCCCCAAAAGTGCCTGCAAATGCATCATTGACCTCTTGCCATTTCAGCTTGATGTCCTTGTCTACAATCATCTTGGTATCTTTATATATTGGTAAACTTGCATACACTCTCTCAACTCCTACTCCAGTTGCACTTCTGTCAGTGTCCTTTGATCCTGCTCTCTTGGAGGCCATTGATCCTGAACTGTTAATAAGCGGATGAAGAATTGCTAGATTTGGAGATAAAGCGGCATACATGGCAAGGAATTTTTCAGTGAAAACCAAGGAAAATTTGAGAATGACATAACACATACCTGGGTAAAGACTCAATGATTACACAATTGCCTTTGGGAGGCCAAGAGACTGGCTGCTAGACTTGCGCAAAAGGCAGTATGGGCTGTCTGGGAGGCATGACTGGCTACTAGAATTGCACAATGCACAATCCAGGTTGACTACTGACTACTCGAATTGTGCAATGCGTAATTTCATATGGAAATTAGTGCAGGCTCAGTGATTGCATCGCACAATTTTCTGGGCTAGTAGTCATTGTCCCTCAGAATTGTACAAAGCAAGCCTAGGGGACAGTTGCTATAGAAATGCATATTTTTGGAGAGGAAGACAAAGCCTACCCTCTTAGGGTTGCGCAATGTTGTCTTGGTGAGGAAAAGTCTAAGCCAAGGCTGGCAAGACACATTGATGGGAAAATGAAATCAAATGTGAAAGTGAATTCATGGCAATATTGAGTGTAAGCAGAGGCAAATTATCATGCATGCAGATAGTCAATGAAAGATTTAGAAAATGGAACAACATGGAAGTGGGTTAGGCAAGTTGCCGAATTGGTGACCATTCGTACAAAACAATTTCATGCATGCGACATCAGTGAGATGCTAATGAAAATTGAAATGGTTCTATTACAAGATAGTATGCATGCACATGACATAAATCATTCAATGAAATCAAGAAAACAATAGTCACGCAAGAGAAAACACAAAAAGCAACATAAAAGATGAAAAAGTCAAATTGAGATCACTTACCTGTGAATAGTTTAGACGAATGTGTCGAAGAGTCCTAGATGTGTTGTGGGATGTCAGAGCTCCAAGACCGATGTAAAGAAATGAGATTTGATGTGTCGAATAAATAAGTTTAGGCTCATGACGCCCATGCCACAAATCTAGGAAAAAGAGACACTTAGAGGAAAGATTCTAAAATGATCTTTGTACTAAAAATAGCTCCTTGAATCAGGGGATGCCTTTTACATGTTGCCTTTTTCTATTCTAGGAAAAATCAAGTCATGCATGCAAGTCAAGTTTCCTTGGTCCTGGGTGGAACTGGTCAACCCAACTGCACATGGAAGAGTCTGCTCAACTACTAGGAAAATTTATGCATTTCTGGAAGGGAGATGGGATGGCCACCCAAACGATTTGAGAAATTTTTGCCCAGAGTAGTTGATTGTTGCCCAAGATTGCACAAATTCTAGGTTGAGTAGTCCATTGGGAGGATTTGCGAAATTTTCTGGATGAATCTTGACTAGCAGAATTGCACAATTTTGGAGTCTAGCAGGCTGCTAGATAGAATTGCGTAATTTCTGGATGGAAGGCTAGTTGCCCTCCAAAATTGTGCAATTTCTTGAGGGAGCTACTCAACTTGCAACTGGACCAAGTTTACAGAAACAATCTATGAGGGGAATGAAACAAGCTTTGATAGTCACGTTGTCTTCCTGCCAGAAAATCATTGAAGCTTGTGTACTCGACGAAGCAAGACATGTTATTGTGAAAGGTTGGTAGGGAGGCTCCAAAATGAAGCTAATGAAAAATTTTGGAGGGTGTTTGTTGTCGCTACAACACCTTCATAGGAATTACACATTGGAATAGAGACTTGGAGAGCTTGTGAAGATGCTAAGCTTTGGCCATGATCTTTCTTACGAGTTGAAGATTGAATTTCTTGAGTGTTGGGATTGTTCTAGAGAGAACAAGCATTGCAATTTCATCTTGTTTTTCCAGATTAATACAAAACAGGCAGTGGGGTTTTGAGCTGTGGCTTTCCCCAGATATTTATTGTGTTATGTGCCTTTGATTCTATTCCTCTATTGATTTTTTTTGCTCAATGTTTATGGGCTTTCGTTGTAAAGGGTAGAAGTATATTTTTGTCTCTTTATTTCGAAAATTGCATTATCATGTGAATCTACAAGATTTTCTAAACTTTTAAATAAATAAATATAGGGAAAATCTTTGCTAGCATCATAATTGTTTTTGGAATATTCTAACTATTTTTTTAATTATATGGTTCGAATGTTTAATATTTAGATTAACAAAAATTAAGAACATCTATGATAACAACATTCCTAATATTGTTAATTTATATTATGTAAAATTTTAAATGTATCTAAAATTTTTAGTAACGCGATAATTAATTTCTTTTTGTGTTGTGAGACGATTCCAAAGTACTTGACCAAGTTCAATCAATGTCAAGATGAACTTGGAAGTGTTGGAATCATGGTTTCGGAGGAGGATATGGTGAGCCTTGCTCTTCTTGGGCTCCCAATGAGTTGTCAAAGTTATCAAGACTTTGTCAATGGATGGGAGAAACTGCCAAATTGGGAACGACTATGGTCATATTTGATGCAGGATGAGATCATGAGGAACACCAAGGAAAGCTCTACATCAAAGACCGATGACGAAAAGAATTGTGCCTTAGCGATTAAGGCGAGGAAGGAGAAAGGTAAAATTTCTCATTCCAAATCAAATTCTTATCATGGATGTAAGAAGAAGGACACGACGAAATTTAAATGTTTTCATTGTCACAAGATGGGTCACTTTTCTACAAATTGTCCATTGAAGAAGTCCAAGGAGAAGTCCTCTAGAGGAGCGGAGGGTGACGCTTTGGCCTCCCAATTCGAATTGGAATTTTCCCTCATTGCATGCATCATGATGTCTTCAATGATGGGAAGTCTCTGGTACTTAGATAGTGGAGCTTCTTTCCACATGACTGGCGACAAAGATTTATTCAGTTAATTGGAGGATAAAAATCTCAAGATGCATATGGAGATGGGTGATGACGATCAGTACAGTGTTACTGGTGTGGGCATTATTACATTTTAGAGGGAGCATGCGACTCAAATCACCTTGAAGAATGTTATGCATGTACCCGAACTAACGAAAAACTTGGTATCCATTGGCATGCTTGAGGATAGAGACTATGATGTGATCTTATTTAAAGGAAATGTGTTCCTTCGACACATAGCCATGGGTCAAGTACAGAAGATAGGGATTTCAGTTTAGAGTCTCTATAAGATATAGGTAGAGGATTGTGCTACTTTGAGTTCAAAAGCAGAAAAGATGTTGAGTCAAGATGTCGGCGAGTTGTGGAACTGGAAATTGGTCCACTTGTATCATGGGGCTTTGAAGATATTACAACCAATCTATATTGGTCTTCCCAAAGGTACGTTTGAGCATGTTGATACATGCAAGGGTTGTACTTTGGGAAAATACACGAAGTCTTCCTTTGGAGACAGAGACTGTCAAGAAGAGTCTATTCTAGAAAGAGTCCATTTACATGTGTGTGGACCATTATTGAAAATATCCACGGCCAAACATAAGTATTATGCTATATTTGTTGATGACTATTCTCGTAAATTATGGGTATTTTTTATGCAAAAAAAGCATCAAACTTTCATAAAGTTTTGTGAGTTAAAAGCATTGTTAGAGAAAGAGTCTGGTAAGAAGGTTAAAGCTCTATGGAGTGATAATGGTGGTGAGTATGTCTCCAATGAGTTTAAGAACTTTTGTGCATTAGAAGGGATTAAATGAGAGTTGACAACACCCCATAATGCTCAATAGAATGGGGTTGTTAAGAGGAAGAACATGAGCATAGTAGGGGAAGAAAGGGCGTTGTTGCATGATCAGGACTTACCACCACAATTGTGGGTTGAGGCATGAAACATAGCAGTTTATGTTCAGAACTATAGCCCACATCAGATACTTGAGATGAAGACACTAGAGAAGGCTTATTCTGGTAAGAGGACAGATGTTGGTCACTTCAGGATTTTGGGATCATCGATTTATTTCCATGTTATCAAAGAAGCATGGAAGAAGCTTGATCCAACAATAAAGTTGGGGATCTTTGTGGGGTACACTAATACACCCCACAACTATTGCGTGTACATGAAACAAGTCGAATGATAATGGTTCACACGGATATCAGGTTTGATGAGGAGAAGGCCACGTGAGTCTCCCTTAAGAGGGAGCTTGAGCTACATGTGGATGAGGAGATTTTATCTCCTAAGGTTGAGGGGCCTCATATTGATGTGGAGCAACCACATGTAGTGGTTTAGAGAGTGGAGACATCCACATAGGCAGAGTCTTCCAGAGAGGGAAGAAAGCAGACTAGAGAGGCTAACATATTGTTGGATGATGCATGGGAGAATGTGGGAGCACCCTCTTCTCAGCACAAACATAGGAGGTCACCAGAGAGGTACACTAGATACATGGCACTTATGGGTGTATGCGTTCTGAAAGAGCCATATTCCTTTCAGGAAGAGTGCAATGGTCATTTTGGGTTGATGCAATGGTGGAGGAGTATGACTCCATAGTTTGAAACAATCTTTGGATGTGGTCCTGAGACCGAAGGACAAGTCAATTGTGAGCTATAATTGGCTTTCCAAGGTAAATCAAGCTACATATGGTTGTGTTGAGAAGCATAACGCCAAATTTGTGGGTCATGGCTTTTCATAGGTAGAGGTGATTGACTATGATGATACCCGTTCTCGTGTCGCAAGGTACCCGTCAATCCTATCTATTTTGGCACTATCGTACAGATGGGTTGGAAGATCCATCAAATGGATGTGAAGACTTCCTTCCTCAATGACATGATTGAGGAAGAGGTGTACATAGAGCAGCCCGAGGGTATTAAAACCTTGGACCATGAGTTGCATGTGTGTAAACTCAAGAGAGTGTTTTATGATCTAAAGAAAACACTTCGTGCTTGGTACACCAGGATAGATAGCTACTTCACTAGGTTGTGCTTCACGAAGAGTGAAGCAGATGTGAACCTGTATCACATAGTGGTGGAAGGTAAGTTGTTGATCATTGTACTTTATGTAGATGATCTCATACTAACAGGTGATGAGAAGCTCATCAAATATTGCAAGGAAGACCCTGCAAGAGAATTTGAGATGAAGGACATGGGGTTCATGCACTACTCTCTTGGCATGGAGGTATGGTAGGGAGATGGGGAGTTGTTTGTATCCCAGGGAAAGTATGCCAATGAGATACTCAGAATATTCCACATGGAGAAAAGTAAACCCATGGAGACTCCTCTAGCTGGTAATTGGATGGAGGATGCTACTTCAGGGGAAGTAGTGGAAGCTATTGTTTACAAGTAGCTTGTTGGTTCACTCATGTCCTTGGTGAACACATGATCAAATATGTCCTATGCAGTTAACCATCTTAGTCAAGTGATGGTTAGGCCTACCAAGTTGTATTAGAAGGCGGAAAATCATGTATTGAGATACCTTAGAGGCACTACTCAGTTTGGATTATGCTATAGATGGACATAGGGATTGAAGTTTCAAGGCTTCACCAATGAAGATTGGGAAGCAGTCCATCTGATAGGAAGAGAAAATCAGGAGGGATATTTACTATTGGGTCAGCGACATTTTCTTGGTACAACAAGAAACAAAGATCGGTTTCACTTAGTTCAGTAGAGGCAGAGTACCTGGATGCAAGTCAGGCAACATGTGAGGCTATCTGGATGAGGAAGATCTTGGTTGGATTGTTTTGTTAGTAGATCGATCAGACAATTATTTATTGTTATAATTAGAGTTTTATCAAACTATCTAAAAATACAGTCTTTCATGATCAGTCCAAGCATATTGGTATCCGATATAATTAGCTCAAAGATTGTGTATTGAGGTGGATCATGCTGTTAGATTACATTCCCATGGAGGAGCAAGATGCTGACATCTTGACCAAGGCATTATCAAGATGTAAATTTGAGTTTCACAAAGAAAGGATTGGGGTAGTTGATAATCCATTTCTTGTTGAGAGGGAGTTTTGAAAAATGGCAACAACAAATTCTAGTTTAATTTTTCCTTGAATTAATCTGTGAATTAAATTTGAATTATATTCTCATAGTAGCTTAAAATAGTTAAAATAAGTTTATTAAACTTACTTAACTTAGAAAATTTGAGTTGGAAGTCTTTTGGAAGACATGTATATGGTCTCCCTACTTTGTAGGAGTCCAAGGTGAGTTAATTATGAGCTGTAAAATAGAAGACTCAGTTTCATGAGTCATTTCAGTTAAATTAGTTCTCAAACTTATCGAGAGAACTAATAGTGATTTAACAGTCAGTGGTGACACTAGTGAACTCTGCGAGGGCTACTCTAGTTAACTGAATATTTACTCATGAGAAACTCATGCATGTTGATTCTAAGAAAGACCCAGTTGAGACTAAAGTTCAGGGACAGTGTACTATTTGTTTTAGATTTTACGGAGTTGCACTGATAGTTCATGGATTCAGGAACTAATCCTTGAGGGTTTGCGTTATTTTTAGATGCTTTATTTCCCCTTAAATACAAGCTATCCTTCATAGGAATTACACATTGCAATAAAGACTTGGAGAGCTTGTGAAGAGGCTAAGCTTTGGCGTTGAGCTTGCTTATGATTTGGAGATTGAATTTGTTGAGCGATGGGATTGTTCTAGAGAGAACAAGCATTGTAATTTCATCTTGATTTTCTGGATTAATACAAAACAAATAGTGGGGTTTTGAGTTGTGGCTTTCCCTTGATATTTATTGTGTTATGTACCTTTGATTCTCTTCCTCTATTGATTATTGTTTGCTCGATGTTTTTGGGCTTTCGTTGTAAAGAGTAGAAGTAGATTTTTGTCTCTTGCTTTAGAAAATTGCATTAGCTTTTGAATCTACATGATTTTCTACACTTTTAAACTAATAAATTTAGGGAAAAACTTTACTAGCATCATAATTATTTTTTGAATATTCTAACTGTTTTTTAATTATATGGTTCGAATGTTTAATATTTATATTAATAAAAGATGTTTAATATTTAAATTAATAAAAATTAAGAACATCTATAATAACAACATTGTTAACATTGTTAATTTATATTATGTAAAATTTTAAATGTATCTAATTTTTTTGATAACATGATAATTAATTTCTTTTTGTGTTGTGAACATCTTTTTTATTATAAATATATTTGATTTTAACATATATTTTTGTTTGGAAATTTAATTATATATGTTATTTACATTTTTGCAAATATATTTTGAAGATTCGAAACGCGTTGGAAAATTTTTCTCCTATGTGATTTCTACCGAAAAGGCTCTTCTTAATGTAACATGGATCACACAAGCCTAAATTATGAAAATATAGATATTGCTTTTCTAGTTTCAATCAAATGACTAATATGTCGATTTCGATTGAATTCAGTGGTATTTATATGTGTATTTTGTCAATAATGTTGTGAATTCAATGTAATTTTTATGTTGGAGAATGAAATAGAAATTTAAGTGAAAGAATACAATAAATTTAATTACATATGGTTTTTATTTTTAGTATTTTTATTTATTTCCGCAAAATATTTTGAGATTGAGTTTGTGTTTTCGCAAAGTTGTTGATGGAAAGTTTGTTTTAATTTTATATTGATTGTAGGTAGGCTAGGATACAAAAAACATGTTGAATATGATTGAGAGTGATGCATAAGTTTTAGAATATCTTGAATGTGGATAGGAGATTAATTTATTTGCATGGAAAAATGGATGGAATGAACATCGATATATATATGTAGGGGGTTGGTGTTGGTCTTGCTAAACATAGTTGATTGTATCATTTTCTTGTTTCATTTTTGTTCGTTGATCGTTGTTCTATCCTTGTGGAAATGTTTATCTGGTGTGGAATGTTTTGTTTTGCTAGTATTTTCAATTAAGAAAAAAAAATTATTTTTTTTTTGTTAATTGTAGTCATTTTCACTCATGAGTTTTTTTATTTGTAGTAAAGAGGGCATGTTTTCACAGTAAAAACATTTTATTTTAATTTAATTTTATAACATTTTTTTAATTGAATCTAAAAGGAAAAAGTTATAATTACTTTTGATATATATCTAAACCTTGTATCCTCACTACTACTAAAAATAATCCCATAGAAATTAAATTCAAGTTTTAATAAAGTTAAAAATGAGAATACTTTTACATATAAAGACTTGAAATTTATATAATATAAATAATATTATTAAAAACTAGTATAGATCCATCCTAAATAAGGATCTAAGCGATGAGAGCAAGCAAAGTGATTAACGATAACAGAGGAAAGAGAATGCATGATTTTTTTAATTATTTCATTATTGTATTTTAGTTGACATGATTGATCCAAAATATAGGTTCAATATTTCACAACCAATTAATTTTTTTTATTTATTTAGATTCTTTCCTAAAAACAAATACAATGGGATCAAATTTAAGAGAGAGGGGGAGAGGGGGTGGTGAGAGAGAGAGAGGGAGGAAAGAACAAATACATAGAGAGTGAGGGAGAGAGGAGAGGGGAAGACAAAGAAGAGGAGAGAAGAGAGATAGGGAAGAGAGAGAGGAAGGCCCAAAGATGGAGGGGAGAGGGAGATGGAGAGAGGGAGGGAGATAGTGGAAAAGTTGGAGAGAGGGAGACACAAAGATGGAGGGGAGAGAAAAGAGAGGGAGAGGAAGATAGTGACAAAGTTGAAGGGAAGAAAGAGGGAGAGATGGGGAGGAGATATAGAGGGAGGTGGGAGAGAAAGGGAGAGAGAGGAAGGAAGAGAGAGATGAATCAAGAGAGAGAATGAGAGAGAGTTGGAGTTGGAGGGGGATAGAGAGGGAGGGAAGAAGAAACAAATAAAGGGACAAAGGTGGAGAGAGAGAGGGAGAGGTAGATATAGTTAGAGAATGTGTATGTTTGGGGGGTAAGATAGAGAGAGGGGACAAGAAAGAGACACATAGAGACAAATATAGATATTATATCTAGTATTATATAACCAGCTTAGATCCATCTTAACCCCAGATCTATCAAGTGTCGAGAGGGATCCAATCTGTCGAGGTGCAATCATTTCCTCAAGTTTTGCACTTAGAAAATAGGTTTGCACCTAGAGAGATTTGATCTGTCTTGGTGCTTGATAGATCTGAGATTAAGATGGATCTAGGTTGGTATAACTAACTTATATATTACATAATGTCATATTAAATATGAGTAATTAAAAATATATTATATTATATAACAATTATAACTAATTAGTCCTTAGTTTAAGTGGTCTAGAGCTAGGCATGAAATTCTTTGATATTGTTGCTAATTGTTTTTTATCACGGTTTTGGCTCTCTTTGATTTCCTAGGGGCAAGATCATAGTTTTGTTTTGTGCTTTCATCACAAGTTAAAAAAAATACTAATTATATTGTAATAAAGGAAAATAATGATTATATAATATCATTAACGAATAATAAATATAATTTATTTATCCCACCAAGACAACTCAATTCTTCTGTTATGAAGTATTATATAAATTATGGGATTCAAAGTTAAAATCCCTATGGGTGAGACCAAATATGTGTGTGTGTGATTTCCTTGAGGCTGGATCCCTTAATTGGCCTATTGGTTTACCTAGATTGCCATCCACAAAATATAACAGTTTACCTAAATTGCCATCCACAAAAAGTGATGGTTTACCTAGATTACCATCCATAAAAAAATGTTGGAAAACGTAATTCCTACTTGTCTCAGTTGTGATTCTTGCTATGTAAAGGAGTTTGTTCCTATTAATCAGGATTTGTTTCCTAGATTGGTGTGTGGTTGAGATATTCTCTCAACCAAGTGTTTGTGTGTGCAATATAGTTTCCCTATCTTGAGACAACACTTCATATATTTATTTGTAACACTATTTGATTAAAGATAATATAGATTTCCTTATGCAAATTTAACATGGTATCGGAGCCCATGAGGGCTTGGTCCTTCGCCCCTCCTGGACTGAGAGAAATAATTTTTTTTTGAATGTTTGCTTGTCCATCACCCTATGTCCATTGGCCAAGGCAGCGGTGGTTGTGGAAATTCACCCCTGAGATCTTCTTCAACTGGATAATTATGGATCATCCTGCCAGATGTAGAATGAGTTATAGTGTAAGTTGTGAAGGGAGCCATCCTCTGAGATCGATGGAAGTGAGTGTGTTAGTGGCAAGATTTTTCTTTTGATCATCTTGCTTGTGCCATAAAAGAGTTTCAGAAAAAGAGCCATTAGATACGGCTTTCTGAGCTTAGCGGTGTATGCTGATATGGTAGTACGTAATTCATGAGGTCAATATTGTGGGTACTGATGATTTTCATGACGTGGTTGTTTCTCAAAAGGGTTTGGAGATTTGTGAGGTTCTGGATCTGAGGGAATAGGTTACTGGGACCTTCTTTGACCGCCATTGCGCATAGGACCTTTTGTCTTTCAAGCCATGACATCTTGATGTGCGTCCACAATGTCGAAGGGCTCTAGATCCACGTTGATGGGTTGAATTTGTGTGCTCATTGGAGGAGTGAAGAAGAAACCTATTAGGGATTTTAATGGAATGGTGGCGTGAATAAAATTGAAGTGTTGGAAGTAATTTATTAATTTCTATGCAGACTATGTTTTTTTTTTAGTAGTTGCAAAGATTGTCTGTGAGAAGTCTATGGACATGGACATGGAAATGGTGGAGCTCTAGCGGGATAAGAGCATATTTTTAGCGATGGTGCATAAGAGTAGTGGTTCAAGTGCCAACATCGAACCAATGAGTAGATCGATCCATCAGTGGGAGAATCATTTTTTCTATGGAGCAGGAGAAGGAGAGAAGAATGGAGGGTCTTAACCACTGCCAATGATTTAGATCAGATTGACTCTGATGGCCAACTACTCAACTATTATTGCTCCCAAAAATTTTCAATTGCTGGAAGAGCTAAAAAAAGGAGAGGAAGGCTTTAGAGATGGGACTGTTAGAGATGATATCGATATGCACTCTTGGGTAGGGACAATAATTAGGCCACATAATTCAGTGCATGATGGTTGTATATACCATCTAAAATTATTTGGTGACAAGGCTTCTGTATGGAGCAAAGGATCCATCAATCATTGGGATGGTGTTGGATAGTCCTTTCTCTAAACTTTTCGATCTCATGATGGAGCTAGTGTGGATGTTGCTATGTACCCCCACAATCGAGGAGAAGAAACCATGGAAATTCAGGCTTTGTAGTGAGTGGAGTTATATTTATTGCAAGGATCAACAAGGCAGTGTTATGAATCCGTAGGTATTAGGCAGCACCCTATGGCACCATTTGTTTTCCAAAAGAGTTTTCTTTTTTCTCTCATTGTTTTACATAATTGTGCATTGAAGACTATTGTTGGTCGTGATTCAGTTCCCTATGGATGGCTTATTGCTATTACAAGTAACATGTAACTTTTCAAATTCAATATTGTAACATCTGGTGCTCCCACTGAAGGAAAACCCATAGTTTCAGAAGTAATTTATGAGAGATGAAGGATTAAAGAGAAAAACTCATTCTACATGTGTGAAGATCGAGAAACCAACTTTTCCACAATGTTGATATACTAGTGTTCTTAAATTTTGAATTTTGTAAGTGAAACATGTTGAGCTTGATCAACTCAGCGTGTAAATGCAATTAGTTAGAATCACTCACTCTAGTAATTGCTAATTGAAGTTAGAAAGATTCAAGATGAAGGCACTAAGTATAATTATAGAAGAAGTTGGTTGATCTTGCAATAGATGCACAAATAAGGTAAAGGAATGTATGTTGAAGTAAACCAGACTCAATATTATTATGAGTCACACATAATAATTGTAAGAAAGTCTAGGATGTTTTATAATGGTCTTTTTAAGGTATGTACGTGGTAACTTCAAGAGTTAAAGTGTGAAATGTAAGCTTGATGAGGCATGTATATCCTCATAAAGTGCATGGTAATCTTAAAGCCAGTTTGTAATTGAAGGCTTGTGATCAGTCGGAAACCATTTTGCATTGTTAGTTTGTGGTAAGCGAGAAACCATGTGTAAGAGGGAAGTGGATAGGGATTCTTGTAGGCATGGTTTAGGGTCAACTAACAAAACCCGAAGCATGGTTATGTGTAATCTGATAAAACCCATGATTCTCATGGAGGGGGATTTATAGGTACAGGTACATGTGTGCAGTTATAATGGTTGACATAACCATGTATGCGAAGGACATCCTACTAAACTTGTGGTTGTAACTATTGGGCACCCATGCATTCTGGTCGATGGTTGTTCCTTTATATGGACATCGACATATTCTCTTGTTATGTTTGATCACAACTAGACTTTGCAAATTGATATCTAGACAAGTAGTCATTAAGGGGGTGTATTGGAAAATGTAATTCCTACTTGTCTCAATTGTGATTGTTGTTATGTAAAGGAATTTGTTCCTATTAATTAGGAGTTGTTTCCTATATTGATGTGTGGTTCAGATATTCTCTCAATCAAGTGCTATATGTCCAAGATAACTAATGTATCTTTTCACAAAATTTCATATATTTATTTGTAAAATTATTTAATTAAAAATAATATAAATTGCCTTATAAAAAATTATCCAAAAAAATATATGCAAAAATTTCATATGTTTTCCTTACGCATTTAATATAAATTCAGTACAATATTTTTTTTTTGTAAGCTACGGTAGTACCTTTCCTTTTCTATTCACATGAAACCAAGTTAAGCCATATACACTGTTTTGGTGGCCTCAACATGCCCAAATGAGAAACCGGGTCTGTTGGCCACCTCAAATTGTTATAATCCATCTAGTAGCAAAAATGAATAAGTCTATCAATCCACGCTAAATAAGATTCGCAACAAAAAATAATAAATCTATGCCAGACATTCATGAAAACTAATAAGAAAATTAAGTCCTATCCTTTGAAAACAAACATGATAAACAACTGCAAGAACTAAGTTTTCAATCTTCCACAATCTCATGTATTGTTGTCGCGTCCCTCTTTGCTGGAGTAAGCTTCTTCAGCTATTGTTGGATTTCATCCAGCTTACTATCTTGCATAATCATTATGATCTGGAGGTTCTTCATTTCCTTCATCATATTAGGCAGACCCTGGGCTAGCTCTGCCATTTCTCCTACTACTTGCTACAACACTTTGGAGAGTAAGCACCTCAGCACCCAGTAAACGTGCAAGGCTTGTTTGTATAAATTCATTCATCCTCTGGTATTTCCGATGTCCGGAATGAGGTTCCCGCATTCCTCCATTTCAGGCTTTGAATCTTCTTCAATTACATTTCCTTCCAGTTCCTGAATGAGCTTTCGAATATCCTCATCCGTGCCTTCTCTGTATGCCCTTTCAACCTCTTGTACAATTTTCCTCATAGTTTTCCGACTGCGTCTCTGGGGAGAAGGCGTACAGGTCGCTAATTTATTACAACCAGCCTACTTATGTTCACCACGCCCCTTACCTCGTCCAGGGCATGCCATTTTTCTCCTTTACACTTCCTGTTTATTATGGCCAACAACAAATGTTAGATTCTCTACATTGCTTTTGTACATGTCTCTTGAGTTCTCTTCTCCTCAATTTTTCCCTCCCCACTCCAAGTTCTCCTAATGGTCTAGCTACTCCCAGGCTTTCCTCCCCCTTGGCCCTGACAACTAAGTGTTCTTTGTAGTCTCCTCTACTTCTCGGATTGCTTGTTTATTCTCCTTAGGCTGCCCTTGTGTGCAACACTTGCTTAATCTCAGCAGGCCTTTACCTTGTTCTTCATGGTTCCTTCCCATGCTAGACCCTTCCTCTACATTCTCCATCTTTCCAACCTCCACCTCCTTACTGTGAGCTTCAAGGGATATTTCAAACTCTTGCATAGTTTTCCCTCTTTCTTCTACTCCTATCTCTCCCCCCTTTTCCATCCTACTACCTAAGATAGGAAAAGATACAAGATTTGGCTTTACAAAAACATACCCAGACCTTTTTTCAGCCTCAAAAGGAACCAGTTTGTGTTGCGCTCCTACCGTCTCCTGCCTTCAATGCATAATGATATTACTTACATGCTTCACCACCCTTATTAGCCACCTCCCAATGTTATAGACATATTTGGGCACTGCAACCCCAACCACATATGTCCATAAACCAAGGGCTTCTAAAACCCTGAAAGTGTTGTTTCATACCCTAAAGGAACAATGTCAACTGATTACATCATTTCCCAGAAGTTCTCCCTGAAAAATTTCTCAGAACTAGTCAAAATTAGACCATACAGACTGCTCCATGCTGAGGGTGTGATGCATCTCACCTATCACATGGAAAGGGTGCAATGCATACTAAAAATCCCTTCTATAAGGTGCAATGAGCAAGAGCAGACAAATGGCAGAGGCAATTTTCTAGGTGGAAATCCAAAGAATCTTCTAGAAACTTCTCATTTGACACTTTCCTCTCTGAATTCGCCCAGGGATGAGTAAGAGATCATGAAATTTCCAAGTGGAACCAAGAACTATCAGTGAAATGACACTAATCAAAATCCCAGAAGATGACTCACCCACCTGCAAATATCTATATATGGATCCCTCATCCCAGAGATCCAGAGGCTAGAATTTTATATTTTGTAAGGAAGTGTTGTTGGTTTCTCTGTGAAACATTGTAATGTTGGGTGGTCTAGCTTTTCATGAGGTGAATAAGGATTTCATGCTAGGAGCATGGCGGTGGATCAAATCACTTTTTTGTAATCCTCTTTTCTACTACTTCTATCAATAAAGCTATTTGAGTTTTCCTCCATATACTTGTATATTCTGAATCTTGTATTGGTGTATGCATTTGTATGGTTAATATACATTTGATCCTATATTGTTTATGGTTATAGATCTCTATGCTTTGATGGTATTATACTACTTTGACTCTACAGGTGTTCTTGGAAGCGGGAAAAATGAGGAGGAGTGGCGAAGCTCTATCAAAGGAGGGAGGAAACAAGCAAGGAGACAAGCGAAAGACTGAGGTTGGTACTCTCTGCTTCTCTCTCATCTATCTCTCATAAAGGAAAACACAAGTAACTTTGGTTTGTTTGTTTCTAAGAAAGTTACCCGTCTTAGTGGGACTAGCAGCTTTGAATGGACACTAGTTTTCTCAATAACAAAGTGGTGACTCCGCTGGGGATCAAATATTTTGATTGTTAGTCACTGTTGCTTGCTTTATAAACTATAGACAAAGCCTGAAGTTAAGCTAGCTAGCCTTCAAACTGCTTTTTCTATGCAACTACAAAGTAGATCAACGCTGCTTCAGTCAATCTCTGGGTTAGTTTATGAATTGAACATCTAACTTGAAAACATCCTAAGTGCCTTGGTGGTAGCTCAAATAACCTCATTAGATCAGCCCCTATACTTTGTGTTTACTGTCTTTCATAAGCTCAACCTAAACCCGTGAACTTGGCTACAAATTGTGAGTAAAAACCAAGCTTAGTCTCCTGCCTAGACCATCGCACTGTCTCTCATTGGACACCTGGATGCATCACACCTCCCATGTGTTGCAGGTGAGATGAATCCCTATTTCCCTCTATTACAGGTGAGATGATTGAATGCAACTGTTTCTGCCTCCAGATTTTGGTTTTTCCTTCATTGTTTTCACCTCTATTCAGTAGTTTTGCTGTCTATGATCAGTATATCACTGTGGAAACCTTATTCCTTTGCATTATTTAGCCTCCTTTGATAAATAATTTTGAATTTTTTTTTTATGTATTTTTCATCATTTACAGTTCTCGTTTGCAAACAGTAGCTTAATTGAATTGTCGTCTTTTGATTTGAAAGTGTTGCAAGTGTCGTTTTCAGTCAAAGAAAAGAGTGTCATAAAGTCGTCCTCTTTTAGATAGTCAATTACAATTTTTCCATTGTATTTGATTTGAATCATCAATTCTTTGAAGTGTCGAAAGAAGTTTTCAAGTCGAAACTGAAAGTATCATCTAAATATTCCTTTCGTTTTTGAAAAGAAATTGCTAAAATGTCGCTTTGAGGAAAGATAGTTCAAATTTGTACTTAATTTTATTTTTGTCATTCTCACATTAAGGAAACTAAAAAAAAAATACATGCATGTGCATTTGCATTTATAATGCATACAGAATTGATTTAGGATAGTGTATCTTAGTGTGTGCTCTCTGCTCTATGTTGAAAGAATTTTACTTCTCTTTCCTTAGTAGCTAGGATTTTAATTGCTAAAAGAAAGTAAATGACTGTTTATCATCTTAGATTGCATGTTTAGGAATTTTATATCTACATCATGTGGTGAACCTTAGAGGAAAACTTCTTAAGAAATATCAACTATAAAATAAACCTCAATGAACATAAAAACTCTTTGGAACCTAACGCACAACATCTAGAAGTCTAGGCTAGAGACGTATTCTAATGTCATAAAGCTTGGTAACTGTTGTTTTCATTGTAGGTTGGGTGATTCCTCCTCTTTGATACAAAAAGTGCCAGTACGGACTTGTGCTCCCATGTACTGTCGAGTATATATTGGGAGACCACAATAGGCTATATCCTTTATCCTTAGGAAGCTGTGTTTGCTGCCCTATCGATCGCAATGCACTGAACACAACATTTGGGAAGATTGACTGTTGTACATAAAAAATATTATGCAATTTTGTGATTGGTTTGGTAATCCCTCTGTCTAGATTTCCAGAGTAGTCACTTTCATTCGGTTTCAAACTCCTTAAAAGAAAAGGTCCATTTGAGAACTTGTCACTTCAAGCTCATTAAAAATCGAAGGCGACTAGAGTCATCTTTAGCTTTTTCTTGACTTTTAAAAATTGAAAAAGCAGGTTGTGTCAAAGTGTCATAAAATTTATTTTAATCGGAATAACATCACTGTCCCCTCATTGGTCTTAGGTTGAGAAAATGGAGTCCACCAATCAAGGATTTCCCCTTGGGGGGAATCCTAGTCCTTTCTCTTCTTGGGGAGATGTTGGTGCTCCACATATGGCTACATTGTCCCTTCCAAGACTCACAATTGGCTTGCCAGTATGGCTTCCCT
This sequence comes from Pinus taeda, assembly GCA_000404065.3. NCBI lineage: Eukaryota > Viridiplantae > Streptophyta > Pinopsida > Pinales > Pinaceae > Pinus > Pinus taeda. The sequence continues at coordinate 107,784 of APFE030210824.1, forward strand.
CAACATCTGTCATTCAAAACAGCGTAATTCCTCAGTGGTCAAATCAGCAACCAAATGATACTGAAGTTGCTCCCCCACCTTCGACTTCATTTGTTTCTCCCTCTCCTTCTTCCTCTTCACTTAGTGAAGCTAGTAACACTAAGAACCAAGTAACTGAGAAGAAAAAGAAGGGGAAGGAGAAGAAGAAGAAGAAGCCAAAGACGAATGGGGGAAACCATGCATTGTCTGACAAAAATCTCTATGTGTCATTTACAAAGGAGACCACTATCATCGAGATTGTCCTTGCATCCCACGGATCTTAAGGGACTGGTCTCCCCACTTGCACAATCTGGTGTCTTCAACCTATAACGATCATGTTGAGAGTGCACCATCAACTAGTGAAAACGAAGTCAATGGACAGAAAGGAAGATCTAAATTTCCTTGTAGACTATGTGAAGGTGATCATGCCCTCCACCATTTTCCTTTCCTGGATGAAGCTAAAAGAGTCTTGGATAACCATCCTACTTCATCACAGCGACTTCCTCCTGGATACAAGAAACTCTTGCCGAGTCCATCGCTAGTTGAAAATCTGACTGACACACCTTTGTTGTCGGTCGAAGCATCTATCATTGAAGATAAACCCTTTGAGTCCACACTAGACCACAGCTAACCGGTCGAGACAGCAGTCGACCCAGTCTTGTATTCAGAAGGTTCACCTTTAGATGATACAGTCCCCAAAGAGAATGACAACGACAGCATTCAAATTCTTTTTGTTAACACAGAATCTAATGAACATGGGGGCAATCTACCCATTCCTTTACCAGAAGAAGGAAGTTCATCAGAGATTCATTCGGTCATTTATTTGGTCCCTCCTCCAAGCAATCTAGTCATTTCCTTCAGTTGGAATCTACTAGGGAGACCTCGCCTGCCATCTAATATACCATTCTAGATCATAGTTCAAGCTTACAGAATGATCATGGCTAGTACTATCATAGATGAAGGGGCTTCCGTGAGTATCCTTTCCTCAACTACTTGGAAAGTGCTTGGTTCGCCATCACTTCTGCCTGAGATTCGAAATCTGTTAGGCTTCAACAAAGGAACCAGTCAACTGTTAGGGATCCTTCCAAATTTTCCTATAACTTTGAGAAGGAAAACCGTTCATCTAAATGTGATGGTAGTCCAAGGGCCTCTATATTACAATCTACTCCTTGGGCATGACAACATACATAGCATGGGAACTATTGTTTCCTCACTCTTTCGAGTGATGTGTTTCTTGTATGAAGGCAGAATGGTCCAGCTCGTTGACCAACTTTCATTTTCTGGTTCAAACACTACTACTAGTCAAATGCCATCCCTAACTGGTCGTTTTGCACAAGGAATGTCTCATCAACCTCTAGTTTGTCCACCTGATGAGTGCGAGTGATTCGGTGAATGTGACTAAACCCAGGGGGCATGCGCCCTGGTTTGCTTCGGCAGGAAAACCCTAGATATAAGGTAGGTTTCGGCATAGGATATATGACTAGTCTAACACACTCGTTCGTTTAGGAAAATGGGATTAGACTGGAAAAGGATTCCCTCATTAAACGTTATGTGAGTGGAATCTCCCACCATTCACCTTTGTCTATTTCGATGGACAGAGCCAAGGAAGTGTTTTGTCTACAAATGCGAATAGAACAACCTTACTTTAATGCAAGAACTTCCATATGGTAACCTGGAAACTCTATTTTTATTTATACCTGGGGCTATGCAAACCTTTTGTATGTAAGTGAAAAGTGACCAATGTAACTCTAACCCCGTATTTTTTACTAACTTCAACTACTTAAGTTAGGTGATTAGTCTAATCAACCATTCACCTTCATTGGGACCGACGAAAATGGCAAAGTAAAGGAAAGGTTTCCCGTCGTGAAACTATCCTACGTAACCTTAGTAGTTATTTAACCCCTAGGATAGTAGTTGG